>VZTL01019973.1:0-40473 GCA_013400535.1 Scopus umbretta | reverse complement strand
AGCCTGGCATGGCAGGCACAAGGTGACAAAGAAATGTCAAAACATGAGCCTGAGAAGGAGCTCCAAGGAATCATTTTTTAACACCCTTTTATCTCCAAATCAGCCAATTCCCATATTCATTAGATATAGTCTGTAAGTATAACTCTGCAGTAACTCAGAGTACCACATTCAACTGGTTTCACATAACTTTGCCTGCATTTACTTTGCAATATCATTACAATTATGAAGTAACCTCCACTCAACCCTGCACATGTCTATCAAACATTTGAAAGTCAGGCCAGCTAGTCTCATTAAAAAAAGCTTCATCAGTGAAAAGTGTCAGAGCTGCTTTTCTTTTCCTTAGTCACAATGCATTCCAGTCCTAACGAACTGGCACAGCAAGAGGTTTATTACCCTCCTGCTTGGTTAAGAAACAACAGGAGTCTTCCCTGTCAACGCAGATCGTCTAAAACTCGTTCTGCTTAGTATTTGTTATCAGATCTTCTAACACACCACAGCTAATTAGGCCTTTGCCTTCTGGACCCCAATTCTTCTCTTACTGCTGTCCTTCAGTTCCAGTTTTAGTTGACTTATCTACATGCAACTGAACAAGCCTGTTTTTGTTAGATTTCCTGGCTTAAGAGGGATTGTTTGGAAAGCGATGAGAAGAGTCTAAAACCAGTACCTGAGTGAGATTTAGGCATTTATTCCTTTTTTTTCATCTAAATGAGAGGCCCATGTTTTAAATATCCTTGAAAGCCAAGGCCTTCAGGGCAGGAAATTGTACATTTAGAGTTTTATCCTCAAGCTGGTAGAAATCATCGTAACTCCAGCCATGCGTGCGGCTGGGATAATGAGTAACACCGCAGCCGGCAGTCGGTGGCCAAGCCATTCCCAGGCACGAGAGGCTGCTGCTGCTGCTCCCTGTTCAAAGGGCAGTGCTCAGCACGGCTGGGGAGCCCAAGCTCTGCCCGTTCTCGCACCATGGCAGAATCAAGATGCTCGGCAGTCAGCGGGGAGAGGTGGAGCGCCGGCAAGGTCACCGCATTCTGCAGGGTCCAGTGGCCACCGGAGCCCGCTGGCTGGCTGAGGACAGTGGGGGGAGCTCCCACATGACGTCTTTTGGGAGGCGATGCTCTTGGCATCTGCTGTGGGTGCGAAGGTCATGGTCCAACAGATAAGGCATGGGCTTTGGCTTCTCGCCACCGCTGGGGAAGGTGGTAGGAAAGCAATTGGTTCAGCTCGCTGTGTGGCTGATTTAGCTGACTCGGTCGTGGTGCTGCCAGTGGGCTGCCTGGGAGAGCAAACACACGCAGCCCTGGCACGGGGAGGTGTCAATAGACATTTTATTTCCTTGCTTGTTTTTTTTTGTTTTCAAAGGGAACCTCCTTTCGCCCTTTCTCCACAGGATTTCAGCACGGGCAGAAAGCACGTCTGTAGAACGGCGTGATGTGCCATGAAAGGCCTTACAGAAATGTACGTCTCTGTGATTGCAGTGATTAGGGGTGGGAGCACAGTGCATCCCGTGGGAAAGCGGAGGGCTCTGGAGGTGCTGCTTAACAAAGTGAAAGGGTCTCTTTGAGCAGCCAAGAAACCATAGCAATATTGACTGCAAGCATTAGGTCTATATCTATAGTTTTATAGTTTAGAAAGTTTGACTTCCTGGAAATTATTTGAATGTTCCTTATCCAAGTATGAGCACAGTACACCCTCATTGAAGATCCAATGGATTAATTCATGCTTTTGTATGCTTTGCAGCGTGGTGCTTGCCATCTGTGACACTTGGATACAAATTCTCTGTGAGACTTGTTGGCATTTGAAAAACTAAAGTTTATGGTGTGTTTTTTTTTCCGTCTGAAGATGAGTTACAGGATCATCAATTTTATTTAGTTGAATACTAAATTAAATGCACATGATTTGTTTGTCTTCGGTGCCTAATATGTCAGCTTTAAACTTGACAGTTAACAGCCACAAGGAGGCACAAAATTGGAGTTGGTATTTCCCAGCCACTGCCCAGACAGCTACAAGCTCAAGCTCTGGGATATCTATTTTCAAGAATTCCTTTGAAATCTTGAGAACTGGCCTGAACATTTCATCTTAAGTGGATATCAAGCCGTGGTGGAGGATGCAAAGGGCACAGGGAGTTTCCACAGGGAATGGCAGAGTTCCCAGGGGTCAGCCCATCCAGGGAAGTGAATGCAGTGAACTGTTTTATCTGCTAAGGTGAGTGTGGGCTACAAAAGTCGTGTTTAAATCAAGGTTTTATCTGCAAGGCTGCCAGAAAGCTCCAGATTAAAACCCAACCGCAACAAATCTTTCTGATCTCACGGGAGATTCCTGTGCAAAGTGCTACAATGCAAAGTTTGCTTTTGAAGACCATAAAGAAGGAAAACTCAAAACACAGAAACAAAATAATGACACCATTTTAGAATAGATTTGTAAAGCAGCTATTAAAGGGTCACTGGCAATTAGAAAATTACTAGAGATTTACTAGAAAACTAGACTTAAAACCGCTTTCAGATTTTATCCTTCTACATCCTAATCAGGTTTTGGGGTGGAAGCATGATATTTCCCGTTGTTTTAAGAAGCAGTTCCCTGAGCAGAAGACCCAGTGAGCTCTGGTTACTTCTGCCTCAGTGACTACTGACATTCTGCGCCTCATAGAGTGCAAACTCCGATGCAAACATTTCCTATGACCGCAGTATTTAAACTTCCCTTCTCCTGGGTGGCTTCCCTTAACATCTAGTAATAGTGTTCAGAGCTCACTCTAAGAGCACTATTTTAGGTCTTTCTCCTCCACCCAGTCACAAAAGATCGCAAAACCTGTAGAAATTGAATATATTTAAGAATTCTACATCCCTCTTTGATATGGCTGCAACTGGCCAAAAGTCATCGAGGTGTTACAAGGAGAAAGACAGACAGATCTCCAGGCTCTGTAATCAAGTGAAGAGCCAAATATCTGCAGGAAATTTGAGTAAAAATAGGTTCTCTGTAAGCTCTTGCTGTGTAACTGTCCTACCCAAGCCACAGGTTGGCCTCATTAAAGGACTACACTAGGAAACGGGAAAACTGACTTAAAAGTCATGTCAAAGGTCCAAACCACACTATATAATACTTGCTTTTTTCCCCGAGTGTAGTCATCCTGAGTGTTGCTTGTCACTGCTGTAAGTTTGGAAGAATAACCTTGAAATCACCTTGTCATCTCCAACTCCATTGTTTTGTTAACATTCCCTTTCTCTTCCTTTTCTTCAGGGCTCACACACACATCTATAAAATCTACTGTCTGCATGAGCATTGTGTAAGTGCACGCACAAGACCATGTGCACTTGTTGCCATGTAAATTTTATACTAGTAAATTCTTGGTGTTAGGTTACTATTTCCAGCATTGCTAACAATTCACACAACACACACACACACATATATATATCTGTAAATACATGTATATGTATATATTTGGTAACTGTTCCTTTAAGGTGCCAGAAATGAGCCAGCCAGGGTTCAATTTAGGCAATGTAGTAGGCTGTGTGTAGGCAGTGGGAAGCAACCTAGAATATGAATCTTGGCTCAGCTTTGATGTAATCTCCATTGAAGTTGAGGGAGTTGCTCTGGATTTACGCTGCTGTTTATGAGAGCAGAGCTTGGCGCAGAGCCCTGTGGCTCAGCCTTTATAATACATATAAAATATCATCTAATTGTACTTGCTTCTACAAGATTAACCCAGCTGGTGAGACTTCTGCATGTAAATAGCTATGAAATACATTGCGTAATCCCTGTGATTGATGTTTTTGAACACGTTTTGGGCAGTGCTGTGGTGGCTGTCTACACCAGATTCATTACCCACTGGAGGGCTGACAGTATCAGCACAAACACTGGTTTGCAATGTCTCCTGCACAGTCAAATCAAGCCAAAACGAACCACTTCAAAGCAAGGATGTGTGGAAGGCAAAAATTTCTGACTCACTCTCCCCTGAAGGAGAAGGCGTAATGCTGGCATGTGCGTGGCTCATCTCCCACGTGCCTTCCTCTCCCCACCTTTCTTTATTGATACGTTAACAAGCTTCCTGACATAGAGGTAGGAATTTACGTAAGTATACAAGTTCAACAACTCTTGTTAGTCGTTCCTCAAGTAGACTGAGAACTCTCTTTGTAACATCACAGCTACTTGCTGTGAACGCGATCAAAGATGAGGTTGACACATGTGAAGATTTACGGCCAAGGCAAAGATGAGTGGTTTTAATGGGAGGCTTTACTGCAATCTTAATCTGTGCTGGTTTGTTCTCAGTTAACATCACGTGGAGTCCCCAGCTCATGTGAACTCAGAAATCACAGCTGAAAAAAAAGCAGTCACCTAAGACCATGCCCTTCTCCCTCGGGTTAACCCAAGTCTTGAAAGCCACAAGTCTGGCCTCTTTTATCTAGAAAACCATAGAAAGCATGCTGTAGATACAAACAAACAAGAGTGTGTGAGCCTGTGATGAAAGCTGGGTTTGCAACAGAAGCCCAGCAACAGGTGAGCTCCATAACAAGCTTGGTTAGAACTGAGAAGTCTAATTAAGCAGCAGCCGAACAAAGAACAAATAACTCAGCTTTGTGCTCATAGTGCTCTACTGAGAAAGAGTGAAGAACCCACCCAGCTCCTACCAAAATTAAAGACATATTTATAAACAGAATTGTTTCTAACAAGAAGACAAATCTCATCCTTGTGTAACTGTCCTGAGGTCAATGGAGAACCCCAAGGGATTAATTAAAATCAGAATGTTCATAAAAGTCTTCTATGATGTGCCAGCTGGTCTTAAACACGGAAGCACGTTAATGGTTTCTCAACAAACATGTTGCAAGATTAGCTTCTTTTAGTCAGCAATTCTGGTGTTTGGAAACTGTCTTTTTTATTTTTACAGAAACAATATTCCCCAGTGCTGTTGGAAAAAAATAATTAAAAACTAATACACTTTGGATGGATTCTAAATCTTTAGTTTGTTCTGACATTGTTCTGGAATCTTTTTTTTTTTCTTTTTCTTATAATTTGCAGAAAAAGTCTTGATCTGTAGAAAATGATAAGGGTGTTTTAAGTTGTTTATTAGAAAAGTTCACTGTTTTCGTTAACTGTGTCTGGACAAAAAAAAATAGAATAAAAATGTAGTCTTAGTCACAGTTCACTTAATCCTTTGAGCCAGATTTCCAATACAAGAGTTCATGTTTATACATGTAAAATGATTTTGAAAAGTGTTTTGCAGTTTCAATGGAAATTACAGTGTTTCTTTAAACAATTCTCTCCAGCAAAATTATTTTTACAGTTTCTTTCAATTTAACACAGCAGAATATGCACAAAGTCTACAGAAATCTGTTTAAATAATTTGAGAAAAGAAATTTAGTCATTTGAAGGAATATTCTTACAGCTTCTCTTACTGGTTTTAGCAGCTTTAAGAAATAGCTCATTATGAATTGGTTGTATTTCAATAATCCTGGTCCATATGTGATTTTCCTTACAATTTTCTTTACTTTTTAAAGAAATTAACTTTGCTTGAGAACAGCCCAGTTCTCTAAGTTTCCAACAAAAAATTATTCATGTAAAAAAAACATTTAAAAATCTATTTCTATTTCAATATGTTATAGTAGCTTGCTATTTATTTTATATCTGAGTGAATGGTATTACATTAATATTTTCTAATAAGCTCTCATTCCTAAATCTCAGATTTTTTTTCTAATGCAAAGTAGAATATGAGCATAAAATACAGTGAAGCTGTACGTGCAGGAGCAAAAGGGTAGAGTACAAGTATCAGTATAGGGAAACAAAAGTAGCAATTGTAGAGCTGAGATTTTACTCCTCCAAAACCTGAAAATTTTAACTTATTTTTCTATCTCTGCTCTCCATCTTTTTGGAAGGCATGAAGACATCTTTAGAAAATACAGTTAGGGAAAGATGTATGCTTGTTGTGTGAGGCACCACTCTAATATAAGGCAAAGAGATATAAGAAGTATTGTAGAAGAGGGGACACCCTGCTGTATATTTGTAAACCTATTTTGTGGCACAACAAAAGATTTCTATAGAGACGTTATATCCCGCAGCACAGTTCCTGGAAGTTTAAGAACTGGCTGCAAACCCTTATAGCTGGTTTATTACATAAAATCATAATGACTTACTACTGAATATTAATTTTAAGCTGTAAGGAGCTCTGTTTTAGGAATGTCTTGACTGAACTTCCAGGGGCTTATTTGTACAGACAGAAAGCAAGCTTCTGAACTTTGGCCAAATCCAGAACCATCGTAGACTACATAAGGACTTCAGGCCTTGCTCCTGAAAGCCGAGCATTTTACATACGAAACCTTTTCAATATGTTGGTGGTTACATTCCTGCTGGCTTGATGGAAACAACAGTCCATTTTTCTCCGGGCAGAGCCTGTCTCATTTTTGGAGTAGCAGAGTATGATAGCAGTCAAAAAAGCCTTGATCCAATTGCAAGGGATGTTTGGTGGGAATCTTTTATGCCAGTTCTGGTTGGATTTGATCAGAATCAAAAGGATTTTCAAGACTATTCAGCCTTGGCACAACTGTTTTTTTCCAGTACCTGTACCACCAACCTCAGAGGAAGCAGATCTGAAGAACGATCCTTTGATGGTGCTTCCATGGCATTCCAGCATGGATAACGTATTGCCCAGTGTCTCATGCAGCCATCTGCTTAATGGCCACCAGCATTGCTTTTGCTCTGTCAGCAGTTGGCAGTGCAAGGACAGAAGCCATTGTGCTGCCTCGGTACCAACGCAACAAAAAATATGTAAAGGGGTTACTCAAACGAATGCCCAGAAAGAGACATAGCAGGCAACATTAGGCAATGCTCCTCACCTCCTGAAGCATGTCTTGGGGTACCTCAGCCCTTAACCTCCCCACATCTCTTTCGTCCTCTTGCTTCTTACCTTTCCCATGGACCTACCCTGGTCAGATCCTCCAAGACACCATGGAATAGATACCTCTTTCATCTCCACGTAGGCTGTTTTCATTGCTTCTGCAATCCCACAGCATGTAAGGAAAGCTTGTGAACAGGAAGAGAGGAATACAAAATGAAGCCAAACCTCACTCATCATGTCACAGCACATCTCCACATCTTGGAGCCAGATATGGTGCAGGAAAGAACAAGTTAAGGTATGAATGGCCCTCTCCTCCTCATAAACCCCCAAGCTGCAAATCTGATTATGGAGTTACACATGGAAGGATTTATATGAGTCCATGAACCCAAAACAACTGTTGGAGTTACATATCTAGTACAATAGCTTCTTCATCAGTAGGGCAGCACCAACACCTCGACAACTCCAGTGAACCTTAAAAATGAATTTGCACTTCTGTTTCCCTCAGCATCCTTTCAAACTTCAATTTCCATTGATCTAACTCTAATTTCTCCTTCCTAACAGGCAGTAACTCCATCTCTCTCTCTTGTATTTCAGGGCTAGTTGCAGGTTGTGCTCCTTTACCTATTCCACCACTGTTTACCTTGTGCTCATTTAAGGAATACAAAATAAGCAAGAAATTACAGCTTCCCCCCCAACCCCCCAATCACTCAGCGAATTATATGGTAATTGTTTATTGGAAATGATCTCATAGTTTCCTAATTTTGCGGGGTGATCTGAAGAATAATTCTATTGCAACCACAACACTTAAATGCCTTGGAAGTATTCAGCTGGAACTTATAACCACAGATGATTCCTGTGCTGTTGGCAGCTAAAATGTAGCCCACATTTGTAAGTGACAAATTATAGGATAATAATAACCTTTGTGGAGTTAGATATCCTAGCATACATGATGCCAAGAGACAATAAAAATGACTATGTAAGGATGGTATGGAGAAGTACTATTTATATTAAGTGACTGTATATTCAAAAGAAAACCAAAATAAAACAGGATACTTCTGTCCTAACATTTTACAATCAGTAAATACTCACATGGCAAGTGTATTTTTGAATTTTTAGAAGTATGCATAGATTTTGCCAGCACAAGCACCTCTTGCTCCACTCTTCCTCTTAACGCCCTACCTCTGTTTTTGAATGGTAGGTAGGTTTGACCTCGTCACTACTAATTTGCTGATTTTTAATGGGAAAAATAATCTCTGGCATTTCATAAACATTTCAAGAGTGCAGTTATCTTTTACCACTTTTGGATTCTTTTTTTGCCGTCTTTTTCTTCTTTTTGTGGCACATGACCATGAAGCTTATTCAATTTAGAACAGGCTCTGAGTGAATGAGTTCTGCTGTGGAAATCTTCTTCTAATAGCTTAGATTTCTGACTATTTTATAACAACACACTGAAAAGATGTCACCATTCTGAAGAAGGTCGTTTGGATAGTGACTACACACTTCTTTCAATTTTTTTATGTCAGGTACTGTTCATCAGCCCTCAACGTGCACCCCCAATTCCTGCTTTACTGGCTTGTGATAAACACAGCTTTGTTCTGTATGGCATTATCACATGAACAAGCCTTTGGTAAGTAAGAAACAAAAACTTTTTTTCCATAAAATGAAAAATAGACTATTTCAGATCACAGTTTTGCAAAATGTGGACAAACTTCTTGTTTGGTTGATAGTAGCTTTTGACTCAAATGCAGTCTGATTAGAAATTGCATCAAAATTGTCCCTTTGGAAGATACACTTGTAAAAACTTGGTTTCAAGGTTCTTCTGAAGAAGAGGTTTTCTGCAAATGGACAATCTTTTTCTAAAAAATGTCTTTAAATCTCAAGCCTCTTTCAAGAAGACAGATCCTTCCCCTTGTTTGCTCACTCTACTTATGCAGTCCACATTGGATATATAATTTTATAATTTAAATAATTTTAAGTGAATGAGTAATGAAGTGAAGGCTATAATTTTAAGTGAATGAGTACTTCAGTTATCCAGGGGCACCTAACCCATCTGAGCTTTGCATAGCTATTCCTGAGGGACTCATTACATGAGCTTGCAACATGCTTCTGCCTTGCATATCCATCAGAGTTATCCCAGCAAAAACACTGAATTCAGAGTGGGATGTGGTAGCTTGGGATAACCCAGCCCACATGTTCAATAGTAGGAAAAAAGACAGTAACGTAGGTATTCTGTCCTATAGAAAAGCTTTGCAATAATAGTTTTTTTCTAAAATTAAAATACAGCTAAAGAGGAGGAATGCTATTCACAGAAAAGAAGTTCGTATTTCATAGTTATTTTGCATGGGTCTCTAAATAGTGCTTTTAAGCTATTTCACCTTCAAATCCAGCAAAGCTCTTAACATGGACTTACATTAAGTGTGTAAGCAAAGTGCTTTAAGGCCAATGGAGCTGTTCTTACAGTAAAAGGATAAGTACCTGGTTAGGTGCTTTGTTTGACTGTAAGACCTTAATCTTAATTTTTCTGTACTTGAAATGAGTGCGTATGATATTTAAAACACAAGCATTTTTAACATAAACAGCACAGGTAAGAAGTAGGAGTAGTAAGTAAACTCTGTACAGTTATTACAAGCAGTGAATGCTGAAATCACTGAGAATAACAACATGGGATGTTTTGATGGTCGGTTAAAGGTGAACCAAATGCTTCTACAGTTTGTGTAAAACATAATTGCAGTAGCCCAGAAAGCAGGAGTGCTGCAACTTTCATTAAATATAGCTGTTATACCTCATAGCATCAACCTCTTAAATCTCTGTAATGAGCAGCAGACATTTCAATAAAGTCAGAAATAACTATGACTTTGTAAAGTATTGCTACTTCATGCATATATCCATTTTCAGCAGTTAAAGACACCATCAACAGTCCCTTTTTCTACTTACTGCCTCTGATTTACTGGCTGACTTTGTTATTTCCTTTGTGTGGTTGATAGGACATAATTATTTAAAATGGAAAAGAGAGAACTTCTAATAGAAATTTTGCTGCAGATAGTTTCTGCTTTATATTTATTTAGTTCACCGGTCTCTACCATCAAGGAAGATGTACTGGCTTGCAGAGGGAATAAAAATGGCAGAACTGTGATGAAAATAAGCAATAAATAGTGAAAGATATATTACCAAATCATTCATTATTTCATCCATGTAGTTTCTGTAGTATAAAATCAAACCAGAAATTAAGCCATCAGTTGCAAAATGCATCAAAGGCCCTTGTGACTGTAGGGACCCAACACAAGATTTATACTCCTTTTAAAGGCAGCAGTCTCTTTTAAGAAACAATGATTCAACCATCCAGCTCCAGAAAAGGAGTGCTTTGTTTTGTTTTCAGGTTATTAAAGCCCATTTTCAAGATGCCTCCATCAATTTAAAAATGAAAATAGTTTTGAAATGAGGAGTCCAGACATTTTGAATTGGAAATGTTAAAATTAAGCTACTCCCACTACCAAAATCAGAATTTTCTTTGCCGTTCATGTCACATGTGTAGAAGACACCATGCTGTACAAAGCTCAATTTGCAAATTGACTCAACCTCATTTGCGTGTTACATAGGTCCATTTTACAATTCAAGTGCATATTATTTGTCAAGACTTAATTAGAGAGGATATGCATCTGAACATGAGTTACGACATCTTGATTCTTCTCTTGATGAGGTGGTTCAGCAGCAACATCAAAAAGCTGGGCGAGGAGGATGAATATATCATGGGTTTTGTTTGGAAGATGGGCACCAGAGAGCAGCAGTTCCCAGGAGTTGGAGAGCTGTCAGTCGGCAGAGCAGCTCCCACCATAGTCAGCATTTGTTGTGGGAAACAAAGCTGCAACTTGCTTTCTTCAAATGAGATCTTTTAGTTTAAAAAATAAGATTTTGTGTTATTAAACTGTTATTAAATTATCAACGACTGCGACCATTTTGCAGACTAAAATTTTTAACGTGTACTAAAGGCAGCTCATCACACCTTTAATGCCATTAGAGCTTCATCAGTAACAGCTCGGGCTTGCATTATTCATTTTCCTCCTTCCAACTATGGTACACTCTCCTACCCAAACCTGCTAACTGTGTGTCTCTCTGGGTTGAGGGATTACTACCTTTTAACAAGACAGACTTCAGTCTTGGAGAATTATCACTTATTTTTAGCCATTTGGAAGTATGAGAGAACCTTGCTCTTTCCCTCTGAGCTTTTCTGTGCATCTGAGCATCAGCACAACCATCAGGCCATTGCCCTCTTGCTTCAGCACTGCCAAAAACCTAATTGCTAAAGTGAACAAAAGCACACAGAGAATTTAAAGATAACATTCTGAGTCAGAACAAGGGTCCATCTATCCCATCTGGTCACAGCAGATGCAGGGAGCTTTTGAGAAACAGGCCGAGTATAATCCTTATATTGTTATATTTTCCCAGTTTCTGGAAATCAGAGGTTAGGGACCTGCTGAGCAGCATTGCTGCTTAACAGGCCACAGATCTCACTCCATGTGGCTGCTGGATTTTGTTTTGAAACTATTTAGATGCTAAACCTCCATGGTACCCTATGGCCATTCCTGAATGTTATGTGTGCTATGTGGAAAAGTATTTCTTTTTGTTTGTTTTAGATGCGCTGTTTAGGCTTTCTGCTGGATGATCCCAGTTCTTGTGTCAGGAAGAATGGAGTTGTTTCCTCCTCCTCTTCTCCATATCATTCAGGGTTTTTATACATCTTGGGTGTGTCCTGTTGGGACCTTCTTTTTCCAGTGTTGGCAGCCTTCGTATTTTAAGCTCCTTTTTGCATGGAAGTATCTTCTCATTTTTGTTACCTTTCTTTCCTACATTTTCTAATTCTTCTGCATCCTTTATGAGACAGAGGCTGATGCAGAAGCTGCCTCTACCTCTAAGCTGGGACAGCATCATTAGCATAATGCTGTTTTCTCTTAGTCCATCCCTAATATTGGTCACCTTTTTGACAATGAAAGGCTGTCAAGCAGATGTCTTTGGAGGACCATCCTAACTGCTCCCTCATCTCCAAAACAAAACCAGCTAAATTTGGATCTGATCATTGGCTTAGTGTGCTTAGGGCTGCGTTCCCACAGTGTATTACTTTGTATTTATCAAGAATTAATTTTATCTTCCATTTTATCACCTACTCAGCATGATGCCAACTTTTGAAATTCTGCAGTCTGCTTTGGTTTTGATTGTCCTGACTACTTCCAAAACACCATCAGACTTTCTCCTCTCGCTGTTCTTTGCTTTTCTATGTGATTTGTGGCCAATCCCAGCCAGATCCCCCTGGGATTCCCTGAGTAACTGCTCCAGGAAGAACAGCGACCATTTATTCCTGCCTGCTGTTCCGTCTCCTTTGAGCAATTATTAATGCACAGCAATCTCCCCCTGACATTAGGTTTCTGTAAGATTGTTTGGGAAGGGATATTATAGAAAGGTTTAGGAACCCAAATGTAATTTTTTTGTTCAAGTTGCCCTTGTCTACAGGCGCAATGATCCTTTCAAAGGACTGCACAGGATTTCTGAGGCATGATTTCTTTATTTATGAACTCTGTTCACTATCTCCAGTAAGTTGTATATATCCACATCTACAAATTCTGCTCATTATTATAACTTCCATCAGTCTGCCTCAGCAGGAAGTCAAATTTACAATTCTCTGGTTTCCTGGCTCCCCTCCGGAGATTATTTTAAAAATTGAGGCCACATTTGCCACCTTCCATTACTCTGGAACCTGGGCCAATGTAAGCGATAGGTTACACACTACTGCGAAAAGTTCAGCAATTTTATATTTGAATTCCCTTAGAGCCCTTGAGTGATTGTTACCTGCTCCTGGCAATGTGTTGCTACTCACTTTATTGATTTTCTCCAAAACGTCTCTACTGACAGTTCAATTTTACACAACCGCTCAGCCTCACCCCTGTAAATAAAGACTTTGTTGTACAAACTTCCTTAAGCCTCTCTGTGCTGAATCCTGACACAAAGAATCCTTTTGGCTTTTTTTCTTTTTCTTTTTCTTTTTCTTTTTCTTTTTCTTTTTCTTTTTCTTTTTCTTTTTCTTTTTCTTTTTCTTTTTCTTTTTCTTTTTCTTTTTCTTTTTCTTTTTCTTTTTCTTTTTCTTTTTTTTTCTTTTCAACTCCAGGCAGCTCCTTTACTCCAATATTTAATCATAAAGGCTATTATATTTTTTATTTTTAGGCCTGAGTTTGGGTTCGAGACTTTTTTGTAGGTGAATTACATTTACTCAAAGACTCTATAAGGTTCCTGTAAAAAAAGCCCCTCTGAATAAGCTTCCTTGGCTTTTTAATCACCCTTCTTAAAGTACCATGATAATATAATTGACTTTTTGACATTTATCTCCTACTAGAACATTGGACTTTGGTAGTGTAGGCACTACAGAGTATCTTTTCTATGATTATATCTTGAACTGTATCTTGTACAATGCCCACAAGATGCTTTTTTTATTGTACATTTCTAGTATTCATGTAGATTAGGTGGGGTTTTTTGACTTTTCTTGAGAAAACAGAGTCATTTATGATGTCTACAACCTTTGTCTCTGTGTGATGCCTGTAACTACATTCCTCCATTGTTACGGGGATAAGCAATGACTGAAATTTTCCATTAATGTTCTGTTTCTGATTCTGGAGGCTGTGGTCACCACTGTGCTCCATTGATGTGGACTGTTGCCCCAGTATTAACCTAAACCCCACAATTTCAACCCATAGTGATACCCTAGGACTTGTTGATGTAGTTGACTTCATCATGTTATTTGTCTGCCAAGGCTTTCTTTAACACAGATACACTCTCCATGAGCACAGACAGCCACTGATACAATTTTTACCTTAGTGTTACACTAGTTTTTTTTCCTTCCTCCTAGTTCCTATACAATCTCATATAACAATATCTTCATTTAGACCTAAGCATTTCAGTTCGTCTGTCTCTGGTTTTAGATCATTAACTTTTGCCTGCAGGTGTTACACATTTTTGCTCTTATTCTCATTGTATGCTCTATTTGATTGTAGCTTTATTTGTTCTTCAATATTGCCCAATGATTTTACTGCCTTCTTTTGCATATTTTTTTTCCAGAAGACAAGAGATTTTATCTCTTCCCCTCTGGAAGATGAATCATCCTAAATTGGGTGCGATTGTTCATTTTTCATCATTCTTTCACTCTTACACATATCTCTTACACATAGTTTCCTAAACTTCATTTCACTTGCAAAACAAAGTACAGAATTACATTAGGCTGATACTATTGAGACTCTCTTTGCAAACTGGTCTGTTCAAATAAAGATAGAAATTATGTTCTGTGATAAAGTATCCTTGTTCTTTTCTGATTTATTTGATTGCTAACACTAATCTAGTAATGATTCAAATGTTCTCCATGACCACGGTATGACCTTATTTAATAAAATCTGAACTGCTTAGTATAAGGCAACCCAATTAACAGCAATAGCAGAGCTGAACTCCATTGGAAACACATGCATCTTTGAGAAATTTTAGGAAAGACCTATGGAAGTTACATCAGAGCAGCACAAGCTAATGTAAATTACACCTGATATCACATTCATTTGGACACCACAATCCCTTGTTTTTCTTTTCTTTCACTGCAGAGAAGCATGTTACCTTTTATTTTAAGATATTGCCTTGAAAGCCTCACTAACTTCAGCAGAGTAGTTCCTCCTTGTGGCCCAGATCCTGTCAACCAATCTGGTCCAGAGTAGGCAGGGTCTGTGCCAGCATGGAGTCCTGGGAGAAGGTGTGCTCCTTGCTGGAGTTGGGTGCCACGCAGGCGTCCCAGTGAGAGCTCATCTCAGTGCTGCTCATCTTCCCAACGGGAATCATTTCTCATGTTCTTATCGTAGTTCCTCAGTTCAGAAACATAGAAGTTATACAGAATTACTATTTCACTGTTAGTTTTCAACTGTAGAGCATTTGGAATGACAAACAATATTCAATTGTATATGTGTGTATATATATACATGCATTTGTGGATGTAAAACATACATAAACACACATATATACATGTACTGGCCCTCATGCACAGAAAACCACTAATCATACCTTTGAAAAGGAGAACAGAAAAAGAAATAAGCTCTTTCCAGGCACTGGGTTCGTAATGGAGCACAGCAGGAGGAGGTAAAGAGCAGCAATGATATTAGAAAACGTCAGTAAAGCAAATAATCAATCCTGTAAAATGTCATAGAAAAAATTAAACAAGTAAGCTAAACACTCTTTCAAAAATAATAATCTTTCCTTGCTTCATACTGAGTCTGAAGAAAAGTCTCAAGATGTCAATTTTCTTACCGCAATTTTCTTTAATCTGTTTTTTAAAAATAAAATATATTTAATCTGTTCCTGGATTTAGCTCATTTTTTGCTAATCTTGCACAAATTGTGTGTGTCTATTTGTACATATATATGTATTTTTAAAGAGTATATAACCATATATATATTAATTTATCTACGTATCTTCTAGCTCAACATTTTTTCACAAGAAATATGCCTTTATAATATAAAGGTAAGTCGAACCATGCACATATTTGGAGAGCTGAATGTATGTTGTTTTATTTTGAAGACAAAAGGTATTTTTCAGGGCAATAGCTTAAACACAAATGTTGACGCTTGTAGTGGACAAGACTAGTTGTTGCATACCTCAGGAAGGAAGAAAAATGCTCCACAATCCTTGATGAAAGCAGAGCTAGCATGGTAAGGAGGGGAAAAAGAAGTCCAGAAAACCAGCACAGGACTGAGTAAAGAGAAGTAGAACTCCCTGAAATCTACAAGACTGAATTCTTATGGGCTTTGAAGCCAAAGAGATACTCCTATCTTGTTGAGCTTGCAGTTGTTTAGTTGTCCTTATGTGGTCCAAGTGCAGAAGTGAGTCACAAGGTTGTGATAAGGCTGAGAAGTTTGCATAAGCTCATTGTCAGCAACAGACAGGCAAAAAGCTTCTCAAAGTCCTAAGGGTCTTTGAATACAGCAGCAGGCACTGAGCTGACAAAAGTCTAAATAAAGAAATAAAATTGTTTTTTTCCTTATTAAAAATAAATGCACTTTAATGGGTTTAGTTTAAATGCATTTAAAGAATGATCACGACCTATATTAACTCCTGATCTTATGCTATTAAAACCCTTTAGGTTACATAAGGAACACTATTTAGTCAGTATATATTTGCTTAAATGAAATTTTTGTAAAAGTCACTTATGAAATCACTAACTGAGCTCTGCAAACAGAATTTGCTAAAGCATTAAATTTCTTTTTGGCAATCTGTAGTCTCTTCTGCTGGAAGGATATTTTCTTCCTATCAGATGTGTTCAATTCAATAGCTACTTCAATAATGTAATAGAATTTGAAAAACCAGCTGGGACTTGAAAAAAGCAAAAAAGCCAGGTTTCCTCTTCCAATTTACTTATAAAAATGAGGTGTGAGAGGGTGACATCTATTAGTTTTAAAATGCTGAAGAACATGCTAATCAGAAACCATTAGTTCGATTAATGTTCTATGAATAATTTTTTCTTTGTCTAGGGTATCATTTTGTTGTAAATGCGTAGCATGTTCCGATTAAAACTTTTCTTGTTCATTCAGCACAAGAATTGTATTTTTAAGCTATGTATTTAACGTGTGTATAGTATATTACCTTGGCTACCAAAAAGGAAATACCAGTTGTAGTTATGGGCTACTTTTAGTAACAAACCAACATGTTTTAATAGCTACCAACCAGTGAGAATCAGTCTGTGTGCAGGAAAATACATCTAAAATCCAAATAAAGGTAGGAAGTCAAAACCAAATTAAACAGGATTATTTGATTTATGATTAAAATTAAGTTATCTCAAATCATTCAGTGCTGTCCTGGCATGGACAGCACAAGACATCTCCTGTTGGCCAAGAACCGGGCTCCAGGACAGGTTCAGAGAGAACTGAGATGCCCTGTAACGGGCTGAGCGCTGGAGAGCCTGCCTGGGACTGCAGTTTCCCTGCTTGACATGCTGGCCAGCAAAGCTTCTGACTGTTTGTGTATAACCTCTGCTGGTCCTGAAATAACCAGAAGGTAGACAGTCAAGCTGAGAGCTGAGTTAAAGACTGCGTAGCCTTTAAAGACCCTTAGGTATTAGAAAAGTTAGCCTGGGACTTAACTTTAGAACAAATACATTTAAGACACAAACTGTATTTTGCAGGGTTATTGGATTCTATATTGATTTCAAAAGAGTAAGCTGGTGAATTTTATTATAGGCAGCTAACTTTGCAGAATCACAGAGTAACTTGAAAACCAAAGAAACCAGCAGTTGCCTAACTCTGTCCCCCAGTCCACTGCAAACACTTTCATTCTGGCCTGCCAATTATTTTTTGGGGGGGATTCTTCAGTTAGCACTTGATTGAAACGCGCCTTCTTCAAAGCTTTGCACTTCTGATATGAAGACATCAAGAGATGAGAACTTTACCATGTCCGTGGCAGTCTGTCCACTGTTAAACAACCTTGTTGGTCAAAATCTAAAAAAATCTTATAAACTCATTTGAGTTTATAACTCAATTTATAACTCTTTTGAGTTTATAAGGCTTCAGCTTCCAGCCACTGAACGTGTGCCATTTCCCATTGGAGCAGAGAGCACTTTCGTAGTTAGTATTTCCATCTCCTGAAAGCGTTTATATGCTATAATAAATTATTTCCTCATGGTTTCCTACCTAATTGTCTCTTGCTACTAGAAGCTCTGTTACAGCAGTCAGAACGGATATCAGTACTTTCGTACCTCAGATGAGGATGCAAGCCCCATGCTCACATATGTAGATGACAAGCCAGCCTGTTGTTCTTGATAAAAGAACAAGTCTTCACTATATTAAAGAACACAACTTTTTATTATTCCTTTCTGTGTTCAAACGGAAAGATAAATCAACTGGAGAGGAGCCCGGGTGCTGTTGGGGCAGGTGCAGCTCCCAGGGCACCTGCTGCCACTGACTTAGCCCCCGACTCACTGCTTTCCCTCTCTTTTCTGAAACTATAGATAAGAAACTTGTTGAAACTGGATTGACAGAGTTTATTTATTGGACTTTACTAAACTTCCCCCTTTTAAGCTCTTTGAACAACAAGGTGCTTCATAGCAAACCTCTGCTGCTTCCTCAGTCAAACACTTTGACTTTTTGCAGCTTAGCTGTGATTGAAGAGCATTTTCTGAGCCTGAAAAGCTCCTGCAGGATCTCAGTCGCTGACCCGCATAACATGGGGAATAATCCAGGCAGCCCTTGTCTGCGTGCTGGTTTAATTTGGGTTGGTTCAGTTGCTCTGTTCCTCAGAGTATAACCCTCTCTGCAAAACCACCTGGCATTGCAGCCTTTCAGGAAAACACGTTTTAGGGCACTGAGGGAGCAGGGTGAGACCCTATCGGATGGGAGACCAAGATGCGAGCGAAGTGGTGGAAAGTAAGGAGAGATCCAGGCTGGCCTCGCCATGGTGCTGGACACTGGGGATGGTGGCTCCTTGCCTTTCACTGAAAGCCCTGCTCTCCCTGCTGGGAAAAAAAACACAAATTTGGCTCCCAAATGCTTCCTTTGGGTCTCCTGCAGGATCATCATCCCATGCCAATCCTTCTGAACGATAGTCAGGAGGAGCTGCTGTTTGAAGCCCAAGTCCCCCAGAATTTGACCTGTGTTGTTTCTTCTCGGTTCAAGGGCTATTTGTAAACATCATAAAAGTGTAGGTAAAAAGGTTGTGTGTTATCATTGCAGGGCCCGCTGCTGCCCGGCCTCCTGCCAGCTGTCTGCTGTCTTCAGGGTCTCCCTCTGGTGCCATGTTTATCTGTTTTTCATTCTCCGACTCCCACTCCTCTCCCTTATCTTCATTCTTGTATCCCATAATAATTTGATTTCTCTCTGCTTTCTTTTCCCTTTCCCTGAGAAGGAAATTGGATGGACAGTGGCTATGGAGATGCTATTTAGGGAGAGTGTACGGTCCTCAGTGGTCTGTTCTCTGGTACTCCCCAGCATCCCCAATTGTTACTGGTCCCCTGGGCTACTACAGGCTACCTCCCTGCATATTATATTTAGTGTTGCTTTATGGCTGTACCATAAACCACTTTAACCATGTAAGTTGCCCTTTTCTGACTCCATTATATCCTTTTGCATGGGGATTGTTTTCAAATCCATTAAGAAGGAAGGTGTCTCGGTACACTTTCTTTGACATCTGCCATGGATGTTTTTAGTTTTCCTTATGGGTAGCTAATTGCTTGAAAATGAATAGGGTACTCTTTATGCCATGCACTTTCAAATTACTGTTTTTTATTTCCCTGCAGCATCTCCTTGACTCTAGCCAAGTCCATAATCTTATCTACAATATTGATTTTGGTAGCATCCCTGAGTACAGTGTGTCCAAACTAAGCAGAGGGGTAAGTAGCATACAGAACAGTCTTTCAGCAGTGAGTCACCAAATAAAAAGTTGTCCTGGTCGCTGCGTTAGCAAAGTACTGACAGTTCTGTTTTTTTCAGTGCAAGCCACAGAAATCTACCTTGTCCTTAACTACTCAGGTTCCTGGACAACATATTACTGCTCCTTGGATGGAGAGGCTAGCCAATGTTCAGGGTTTGCAAGGAGAACTGATTACAGAAGTCAATTACTAGCTCTCTGGGATTGTACTGATTATTTACAAAGAATGCAATATTTTACATAAAACCTGTTTCTGTGAACACAGTAAATATAAGTACCTGGCAGTTTCCTTGCTCACCATTTCCAAGATGATGCCAGCAGGGAGTACAGTTTCTGCCTGTGCTTTGTCTTTGGGACATGACAACATTGGTCTTCATTTGCTGGCTTTCCATTGCTTACTTCAGCTTTTTGCTTGTGATATAACTGGTGCACCCTGGGCTTATGGTCAGTTTTCAGAGAATCTCTGAATTTTTGGTGGTGTCTTAGCTTCTGCTTTGGCTTTGCAGTGATAGCTAGCTATTTCCTTGGGTTACCTTTATATTAGAAGATGTTCAACCATTCCTTCCTATGGCCCAAATGAAGGCATTTGCATGCACTGGGTTTATACAGGTCAGTGCTGACTGACTACTACCAGCCACCATAGTAATATTGTCAGAAGTCTGACAGAGAGCCTGACAACATTTGTTAAATTGCATAAAATCCAATGTCTATAAGCTGCTGTGACATTCTCATCTTAAGTTCATTTCTTTTTATTAGGTTCGTTTAAAACTCCCATTGTCACTGTATCTCTTAAAAGATGAAGCCAGGAGATGGCCCAGTTTCCAAACCCCATTATCACCTAGGAGGGATTTGCTGCTCTCATGTCTTGACAAGCAAAATGCAGTCATGCAGCTGCATTCTGTAATCCCAGCTCCTGGCTGGGGGCAGGAAGTTGTTATGTATTGCACATGCACTTTGTATGAGAAGGAGCTTCTGTCTGTGATTTAAACGTTTTCCAGGAAACTGGGACATGGCACTGTGCTTCAAATGCAGCTAATGACTTGTTGGAAGCTTACTGAAGTATGGAAAGAGGCATTAAAGATAGAGTTCATCTTGCCTATAAATCATTCCTCCAGTGCAGATAGCCACATCTGAGAGAGGGAAATCATGCTTGAAAAAGCATGATTCATCTGGTCTCCTTGAGACGTTGCTTTAGTATGCAGCAAGTATAGCCTGGAAGTTCATGTAAAATGTTCATTGGCTATAAAGGGAGAGCAGAGCCTTGTGTCAGCTGTTGATATCCACATTAGAGATGTCCACATTTGGTCAGACAAACCCTACTATGTCCAGCTGGACAGGTGAGACTGTTTAGGTCATGCATTGTTAGTCTCACCAAAGCTTCTCCAGCAATGGTTTGAAAGGAGGAAGATCCAGATCTTTTCCACCTCAGCTAATGGAAGGTAAAGAAATGGGTGGGGAGTTTAATGTGAATAATCTCCAAACTCTGATCGCAGCTACCAAAAGGGTTAGCAGGGTTTGTTGCTGTTCTGGCCCAGGCTCTTGAACACAGTCTGGAGAAGTAAGAAACAGGGTCCCTGGCTAAGGAGCAGTGGCAACGGCAAGGTGCATCTCCTGCCCTGGGGAAGTCTGAGAGGTGGCAGCACAGGAGCCTGGAGGAAATGGGGTTGTCCTCTGCTCAGGAGCAGGCCTCTGGACATGATGAGGCAGCGGCGAGCACCTCTGAGCTCTGGGACTCCCAAAGGGAGTTTTCTGGAACTCCCTGTAAATGAGGCCTCCATCTGTTGTGCGCTGCTCTATTCTGTTAAGCTTCTTTTATTACAGCTTCATTACATGGAAATTGAGCATTAAACTAGCAAAAAAATGATGGAGTGGACTGAGAAATCGGGATCCTCCCATTTTTACGCATATAGTTATGACACAAGCCAAAGTGTGGGTTTCAGATTTTGAAGCTCTTGGCCCTAGGCTTTATGTATGAGTTGCTGTGGCATAACTGTAGGTTTGATGCTGTCTCACTAGGCAGTATATTGGCAAAACACAGCAAAATTGTTTGACTCTAGGAAGAGCCTACGGCACGAGTAGATAAAAAACCCACACAGTGTGCCTGTCTGACAACTCCCCTTGCTGCTGAAGGGGCTCCACCTCATCTCATGGATGGCTGCCACCCCCATCCAGAGAAAGGGGAAGAAAGGAGGAAAATACAAAAGCGAGGAGGCATGCAACAGTCCCATGTGTGGTCAAAACATCAGTATGTTGCGTCCTACAACTAGCCCCTGGGAGGACCAGGGATGCACATGGTGAGGCCATTCCCATGGGAGAGGACTGACAGTGCCTCCTGATTTCTCTGACCCTCCTGAAGCCCAAGCAGTAGGAGCTTTTGCTCCCTTCACACCTGAGAGCAATTGCTCCTCCCCGAGCACAGGGGATTTGCAATTATGCAATATGAAAAAGGAAGATGATGGCATGGGCGGTGGTGCAGGAACATGCCCTCAGGGTGGCCTTGCAGCAATGAGGAGGATGGTGGGAAGGGCCAAGGGAAGCCACTTGCTCTACTCATGCCTGAGGCCAGACCTTGACGGACGGACACCAAAACAAGACTTCATGGAGAAGCATTGGCAGAAATGTTTGGCAGTTTCGTTGCCCAAGGAGAGGAACATCTTTCTCAGGATGTCCTGCCAGCTTCCAAGGATGGTGTTACATGCCACCACAAATGCTCGGGGACAGGAGAATATCATCGTGCTCTAGGTTAATTATAATTGACATTTGAATAAAAAATCCTTCAGTCCTCACCCCACTGATCCCTTTGCTATTTGATTCCAGTGCGTACATCTAAAATTAGGCCTTTGAAAGTACTTCATGGCAGGGGTTGTAAATGGTATATTTTCCTAAGCCTGCTGCTCTCGAGGCTTATGTTTTGCTATCTTATGACTTGGCTTGTGGCCAGAATTGCATCTGCGTAAATTCAGCACATGAAGGCCCAGTAATACACTGCGACTTCAGTAACAGAGGAACTGAAAAAATTCCGTTAAAGCATATCAGGTTCATTTAAACAAAGAGCATTATTATTTAACCCTTAGACTTGCACTAGTCAGAATGTGGAAATAAATCCTCAGCTGTCCAGGATCTAGCTGGCTTTCAGTGTAGAATTATCCCCTCCCAAGGCATGCTTGAGACACTGGTGGGTACATTTTAACACAGGGCATATAATCTCAGTTCAGCACTGCGCGAATGTGGTGGGACCTGCTGTCATTGTGTGCATGGGGGAGGGAGGAAATTGCCTTCTCCTTCATGGGTAACGCTCTGAGCACCCCACTTTGCCAGCATCTTCAGAACACGTCAGCTAATTTTTTTGTGCAATCATTTTTTAATGACCGCCAATTACATAAGAAAAAGTAGTCCACTAACCCATCTGCACAAATAAGACAAGTTTTGTGTAGTCAAAGATTTGGCTTCAGATCACATTTCAGTGGAGCACTCCCTGAAGGGTATTTTAATATAAAACCAGGCTGTTAAAGGAAACAGTTCTATTTTTGTCACGGGTGTTCTAATTTTAGTTCTCACTGTGGTCCCCAGGACTCTTGTGGGTTTTGGATCAGAGATGGGCTGATAATAGAGGGTGAGATTCTCCCATGCAATCTGTCTCCTCTGATTTGGAGCTTTTTTACTTGAAGAAGCTAGTAATGTGTATGCTACAGGTGAATGTAAAGGGCAGCAGCGCTTGCTTCTTGGACAGTCATTCTGTGTGTGTCTAAAACACATGCCATCGTGCAGTTTATGCTGATCTCTTTGGTGGCAGATAACTCAAACTGTGAAAAAATACTTGCAGCGAGGAGTAAGGGTGAGATACACTTGCTCTTTCTCACCTCCTCATGGCTCCTGCCTTTTTCTGCAAAGGCTGAGCTGTCCCTGCTGTTAATCTTTTTTGGGCTCTTGGGTGAGGGAATGGGCCATGTGCCTCATGGGCCTGCAAGGAGAAGTGCCAGGAGGAGGTGAGTGGGCACACACCGTCCAAGAAGATGAGCAGGAAGAGACTGAAAAGAGTCTTTGCAGAAACTCTGTCCCACTTTTCTTCTGACGTCAGGGTATCACCTCTGTCATTTAATCTCTCTAGTGTGTGGCACACAACAATGTCCTGTGAGATGCTATATTAGCTCTTTCCAAGCCTGGCTTTTTAGGGCTTCACTTGACTCCCTGCATTTTAGCCGCTTTTTCCTGTGGCACCATTCTTGTCATTCCTTCTGATATTTTTGTCTTTGAGTTTCTCCACATCCTGTCATTAAGTGATTTCTTGAAGCCACACTATGCACCCCTGTTATTTTCTTTCCCTCTAAGCGCTTGTCTTTGTCTACCATCTCAGCTAAGATAACCAGGATACTGATTTGGTGTTTACAATAGCTAAAAAAAGTGAAGACCACGGAGGATTTAGGCATGCTAGTGCCATGATTTCACTACCAAATCATTGATGGAAGCAGCGTGGCCCAAAGGACAAGGGCTGGCTGGAAAGGCAGGACACTTATGCTCCAGTTCTTGTGAGACCCAGAGCAATTGCTTAACTCGCTCTCCTCCAGTTTTCCCAGCTATGGGATGAAGCTGACGGGGTGCTGCTATGCTGTGCAGGAAAGAGGCACTGTAAGTGGCAGACAATTATTAGAATTGCTTGCTTGATTTCAGGCCATGACATTTCATCTCTCTGGAGGCAGATGTCAGGGAGGGGGTTTGTGAGACGGAAATTCCACATTGCCTGAAGGCATTGATGGCATTTCCATTACTGATAGAGAAGTGTGTAAAATAAATGCCATAATGTTAAAAAAAATCACACATCAATGGTTTTATATATTAATTTTCTCCCTTTCTATCCCACTGGTTTGAATTGTTCTCATGTTTTTACCTTGTCAGCTAGAAATCCCCTCAGGGTTGCAGATGCAACTTTTGTGACTACCTCTAGCCCTTGTGATACCCTTCACTGGAGTTTTAGAAACCATCACCAGCCCAGGTGGGCTCTGTGCATGGCCCAGGGTCTGGAGGAGGCTTCACCTCCCTGCAGGCACTCCCAGGTTGGAGGCAATGGGGTCCTACCAGTGCCTCTTCATCTGCAAAGGTTGAGCTGTCCCTGCTGTTAATCTTTTTTGGGCTCTTGGGTGAGGGAATGGGCCATGTGCCTCATGGGCCTGCAAGGAGAAGTGCCAGGAGGAGGTGAGTGGGCACACACCGTCCAAGAAGATGAGCAGGAAGAGACTGAAAAGAGTCTTTGCAGAAATCCTGCAAAACCAGGAGCCCAAACCCTGTGTTTGGGAAGGAGAGCTGGTGACATCTCACAGAGGGCTGATGGATGGAAGCTCATAAGATGGGGAAGGCTGGACCATTTCAGGCATCCTACGTAAGAGGTTTTCTTGGTCTGTGGTTCTACAATTACAGAACCAGTCCATTGCCCTGGGACCAAGGGGAGACGACCTCCCTTCAGGAAGGTGCCATGGCTCGCTGGCCCTCAACCAAGCATCTGCATGAAGAGGAACAGGAGATCAATAATTGCTAGAGACACCCTGTTGCAGAAGACAGAATTCTCTGCCTGCCAACCTGACCTGCACTTGGGTCTGGGACACTGCAGAGATGACCAAGGGTTTTCTGGCCTCAGACTATTACCCTACCTGCTCTTCCACACGGGCACCAATGTTACTGCTAGGGACTTCATGGGGTGCTGGCTAAGGGTATGGTGGCCCAGGTTGTGTCTCCTCAGTCTGGTTGGTGAAGAGGAACTACAACACCATTGGAGTAACTGGGACATGTTGAGTCTAGAGTGCTGTGATGGGTGGATACCAGGTCTTCAGGAAAGACAGGCAGGGAGACAAGGGAGTNGAGGTCTTTTCCAACCTTAACGATTCTACGATTCAATTGTATGATTCTATGATATGTGGTGGAGCAGCTCTGATAGAAGGAGCTCCTCAATGGGCCAGACAGTAGGCTGGGTGAAAGCTTGTGAGTCAGGACAGGGGTGAGTAATCAGTAATGGTGACAGTCTGGTGGGAGTTTGTTAATAACCACTTAATCAGGGTGAGGAAGAAGATGAAGCCTTCTTCAAACAATTTGAAGATGTTTCTGGATCACATACTGTGCCCCTTATGGGAGATTTTAACTTCCCTGATGTGTGCTGGAAGAGCACTAGAGAGGGATGCAGGCAAGCCAGGAGGTTTCTGGAAGTTGTCAGGGCCAACTGCTTGACACAGGTACTAGATAAGCCAACCTGGGATCACACACGCCCCCACACACATGCACACACCCCCACACACACCCTGGACCTGCTATTCACAAAGCATTCACACTGGTTGGGGGAGTGTTAATCAATGGCAGGCTTGGTTGTGGAGACCCTGAAATAGTGGACTTCAAGATACTGAAGAGAGGAAGGCAAATATCAGACTACAGACCATGGACTTCAGGAAAGCACAGACTTCAGTTTCTTCCGAGAATTGGTAGGTTGAATCTCACAGGAACCAGCTCTGAAGAGCAAAAAATCGCAGGAAAACTGGCAAGTCTTTACTGACAACCTCTTCCAAGCACAAAACCATCCTAGTGTGCAGGAAAACAAGCAGATGTATCAGGAAATTGGCTTGACTCAGCAGGGAACTCATGACTGAGCTACAATGCAAAGACTGGATATAGGGACAAACTTTTTCTCCATTGAGACAGTCAAGCAGCGGTTGCCCAGAGGAGCTGTACAGTCTCCATCCTTGGAGGCTGTAAGGTCCCAGGTGGATGAAACCCTGAGCAACCATATTCAGTCTCAGATCTAATCCTGCTTTGAGCAGAGGGTTGGACTAGAGACATCCTGAGGTCCCTTGCAGCCTGAATGGTTCTGTCATTGCATGAAACAGTTAAGTAAGACTACCCGATTCTTTGTAATCAATGTCAGTATGACCATTGGAGCCCAGTGAATTTCCAGCATAACACTGCTGAGTAAGTGTGAGCCTAAGGATCTCTTTTTAGCCTTTTTATTTGCACATTCAGGAAGGCAGCAGCTTTGGAAAGGAAAGTCTGGATGTTGCAGATACTAATAACACTGCCAAAAAAGTGCTGGAGTGACAGACAAATACCAGTATACATCTACTCAATCTCTGCCTTTGTACAGAAGTACATATAAGGCCTACCGATAGCTTAAAGGGATATTTTGGTTTAAAAATACAGAGTCATGGCATCACTGATGTTATGAAGAGAAACTAAGCAAGGCTGTTATTACTGCCCTCAGCTTTCTGCGTTAAAAATCAGATCTTCTTTTTCCAAGAACAGCCCTTCATGGAGTGGTGAGTAGTGTTTGTTTTTCAAGGATGATGGAGTAAAGCTTTGTATCAGTCCAATCTTTTTAATAATTGGAGATCAGCTTATCTTATTGGGCAGGCTACCAAAAGTGATTACAGCTGCAGAAACTCTACATTTGAGCAGGGATTTTATCAAATCGCTCACATCTGGAAAAAGGCCAAGAAAAACAGTGACTGGAGAGAGTGGAAATCATGCCTCAAAAATGGGATGAGAAGCTGTGGAATAATTATTCAAAAGCTATATGAACTTACATGAACATCTGCCAGGTGACCAAAATTGCCATCTGAATAAGGCATTATCCGCAGTTAGACCAGATTTAGCTAAACAAGCCATTCCACCAGGCATAATTTCACATTTTCCATCGTTGTAGCTTTTCTATCAAGAGTGGATACCCCAAGAGCACTGTAAATTCATACCCTATCTTAATGCACACTGGCCTCCCTTTGTAGACAAGCCCTTAGAAACAGAGGCACCTCCACCAGTCTGAATGGACTAATGTTCATTTAAACGCTACAAGATGAGGAAGCGATTCAGTAGTCACTGCAAACAAAAGTGGGTAAATACACCGCTGGCTACTGGAGTAGACTTTTAGTAATGAAGGCATCCATTACATTTGTTTAGCCAAGAACACAGAACTATATCCATAGGCATCCACTTCATACATCAGTATGCGCCCTCCACGGTCTATGAGAACACTGTGTGCAAAAGTAATTTCTCAAACACTACTGAAGGCTCTTTTTCCACTAATGTGAGAAAAGGGGGAAAAGGATACAGGACTTTTTCCATCCCAGTTGTGTTCCACAAAACAGCTGTCCACAGTCATAAGCATCAGGCACCCAGAACACCTGGGGTCTTCCAAGGGACATTAATCACAGCCAGTCGGGGAGCAGAGGCATGCGAACACCAGCGTCAGGAGGACTGGCTCCGCGCAAGGGGCCAGGGGAGCGCTCTTTGAAGGTGGTGTGAGACTGCTGCTCCAGCTTGCTTTTTGCTAATGTTCCAGGAGGAAGTCTGCACCAGCCAGAATTCCTCCAAGGATTCGGGGACAGCAAGGGCTGTAAAAAAAACATGTTAGTTGGTTTCAGGCCATAGTCTGCATCTGCATAGCAAGATGCTGTTTGCACATGGGTAACTTCAGGGTCTCTGTTCCCTTTGTTCATTTCAATACAGCCTGTGAGTTTGCAGAGTGAACCTTAAATGCAGATGTAGCTGGAAAAGATTGCCTTTTGAACTAACACTTCTCTTCTGTTAATTTCTTCTGGAGTGTATTGCCTGCAGTAAAAAGTTTACAAGTGCCAGGCTTTCAATTAATTTCGCCCACATCACAAATCATAAATTAGAGATGGAACGTGTTGTCAGATCATCTAGTTTATCTCCCAGTATAGCATTTCACAAAGAGAGGACATAGGCTGGTTTTCAATTGCTTGTTCACTCAAAAGGGAGTATTTTTTTATTTGTAAAAAAAATAATTCCTGTGATACTTTGGTGCTACTTGAGCATCTGTGGATTGCAATAGATATACAAAATGGGAGTGTGTGCACATATGTATATGTACATGCATATGTCTGTGCATCAGGAGAAACAACCAACAAGAGTGAGAGAAACAAAATTAAGTGCTTTATATGCATAAGGCATGTCTACGCAGATGGATGCAGACAGATGTGGTCTCCTCTGCAGGGCATGTTAGCTTGGACACAGAGCTGCAGGAACGTGGCTCGATGGTTTCCAGACCAGAACTGGCTCCCATTCGATCAGCTCAGAGCATAGCAGATGAGCGTACTTGTCTGGGCCCATCCATGTAGACATGCCCAGACTCACCTCCAGACTTTCAAAATGTTCCTGGAATGGAAAGGAGCTTTTCCAGTTAGGACCTAAAATAAATATTTGCTGGGATAACATGCACACTTGATAAAGTGTTTGCAGTGGAGAAAGACAAAAATGACAGTAGAAATCAAAATTAGATGATGATGAAACAGGTTGTTTAAGCAGAGCTTACTTATCATGAAACCATGGCAGATCTCCAGCCCAATGTCAGGTACTTATTTCAGAAAATTAAGAGGGATGTGAAATATAAAGAGTAAAATTTGGCAGAGCTCAAAGGAGAAGAGTACAAAAGGAAGAGAAAAGGCAAAAATCCATTCCCTTTGTAAGGCTTACAGACTGAGCTTTCCTTTTGGTACCTTGGATGCCACTGGCAGTGTTTCTCTCCTTTTCAGCTCTCTACCTTTTGGGAAAAAGAAAGTGTAAAGTCATCATGGACACTAGCATGGTCCTTGATCAAATTTACCTTAAGCCATCTAATCAGATTCATGGGTCTATGGTCTGTCCGAAGTCAGTGAAGAAGGCAAGTCTCTTCCAGAGGCTGTATTTAGGGAGGTGAGAAATTAAACTTATGATAAATGACATGAATTACACCCTACCATTGGTGTCTTCTTCTGTTGACTGTTGCAGATGAGTAGCTTAATGTAAGTCACCTGAAGTCAGGGGACATGAATCTCAACCTAAAGAGAGTAACAGAAAGAAGAAAAGTAAATAATGTCCATGGAGGATTCGATTCGTCTCTGGTGTAAGCCTAAAAGTATCTCCTGGTGTAAGCCTGAGAGTACCTCCTTGTGTAAGCCTAAGAGTATCTCAGAGATCAATGAGGGTCAACGTATCTGCAAATTTTGTAGCTGAAGGAAATATCCTCAACTAAAGCAGAACTTGGAGGCAGCACTGTCGGAAGAGGCAGACTCACTTTTGACCAGCTCCCCATCTTGCAACCCGCATTCCTTGTCTAAATAAGTATCTCAATCTATTGAGGTACTTCAAAGGCACCACTTCTTTTTATGCTGGTGCTAACACTCAGAGGCTCAATAGAAAATTGCAATTTGGATCACATGTTTCCTCTGCTTATACAGATATTGTCAGGTCAAATTACAAAAAAAAAACCAACCCACTTCTCTTGCTCCTTTTAAGAGTCTTAATTTAGGCTTTTTCCATTACCCAGTTTAGTAATGATTAAAGGTCAGATTCACCTCCAGGCTTCCTATAACAAACACAATCTGCCCGTGATGTAATCCGAGACACGTTGGTATTCGCAGTACCACATATTCGAAAAATTCTTGGTAAACAAATCCAACACTTGCTGGTTCTCTATTTCTCACCACTTACCTGACCAAATCTGGCTGAAAGAGTAGCAGATGTAGTGGCATTCTTGACCATTCCTACATGGGCTCTGAACAAGGGCTGGACCCAAGTGTCTGTTTACAACATGTGAGGATCAACGCACACTACAGGTGTTTGCCTCAGCATTGCTCTTGCTGGTCCAACAAATGAACTCCTTATGTTAGAGAAAGTAAGCAATAATAAATGTGCTTAAAACAAAGGCCTTAATAACATGGTAGAGGGGCCATCCTTTCCCCTTTGCCCCATAAGTGAGATTAAAAAAGTCAGTGCTGTAATCCCCTTTCAGGTAAGAAAAAGCCAATGAGACTTTCATCACTACTGCTTGGTAGAGACTAGCAGAGAAAGAATGGAAATTTGCTGTATACCACATAAGTATTAGAATACCTGGCTGAAAAAGCCAGCAAAGCATGGTGAGCCTAAGAAAGGGAAATCACATCTGCAGCAGCAGCTAATTATGTTGCTTGGCTGTAATGACCTGAAGACATGGCTGTACTGTGGGGATGAGCAGTCCAGGCCTGCATTATGGCTCATTGTGTATGTGATTGGTAAAGACTGGTCATGGTTAATCCTGGTCCTTATCCACTGCTTTAACTGAGATCACTCGCAGTGCTCTTTGGGAATGAAGTGAACATCCAGTGATTAACCACCTCTCCACAGCAGGACCCATTAGCCCTCCAACATTGTCCCCAGAGCAACCTCTGCAAAAAGTCACCAAAAAGATAACATCATGGCACCAGGAGTATTTTAGATGGGCACCAGCTGTGATTAGGAGATGGCTATCATCTGAAAATCCATAATTATTAGAATAACTAACGTTGATGTATTCCACTTGGGCTGGACCATCCATGTTGGAGATTATTGCAGTTTAAAAAAATAAAATGAGAAGCCTGAAGCAGTTGTGTTTCTCCAGGAATTTTTTTTTAATGAGTGTTTCATTTATAAAGTCCAGATTTTAGGATCCTGCACAGCCACAAGACGACTAGGCCTACCTCAAACTGATCAAAATGGAATTTTTCCATTGGGTTCAGTGTTCAGTTGACTATCCAAACATCTGTTTTGTGGTTCATTCAACCTTATACGTCAATATGATGTTAATCTCCTTTATACACAAAAGCTGAAGCAGTGCCAATGATTTAACTTCCTAGGAAGATGGAAGATCCTTTCTCAAGCTGTAAATCCTTCTGGCCTATGCCCAAAGTGAAAAATGTAAATCACCAGAGTGGAAACATGGCAAACATGATTTTCTGTCTAAATAAGGGCAGTCTTTGGAAATTAATCAGACTCTTTCTTAGAAACACCTTCAATGACAATGAAGACAAATCCCACAGAAAATTACTTTGGAAATTAATCAGCCTCTTCCTCACACATTTTTTCCAGTAATTTTCTGGGAGATTTTTCTTTGTTGCCATTGTATGTATTTCTACGTCAGGAAAAATCTCTTCTTCAAGAACAGAAGCAGCAAAAGCATTTTTTAAATGTATTGCTTTCTTTCCCTATCCTATTTTCTAAATAATCCCATTCCTTCCTTTCCATGAAACCAAATTGTTAGTCTGTGCAGAGGTGGACCTAGGGAGGGGGAAGGGAAATTAGAGGCTGTCTAATTTGCCTTGGGGAAATTAGCTCCTGTCCCCACAGCTGGCATTGTCCAGCTTAGGAAGCAACCACTTGCACCTAGATCCAGTCCTGCAGATCAGAGTCACTCACTGTGGGACAAAAAGCCCTTTTTTGTTAAAAAAAAATGAAGATTCTACTGAGAACAAGCCTATCTTAACACCCTCATAATTCACTTTCAAACTTAATAAAGTTTCTTTTAGGAAGCTGCAGGCCCTTGCTTTTTACTGCTTTTATGTATATGCTTTATAGGCTCTTTACACTACAGCGCCATTCCTAATAAATGATTTAAATTTAAACTTAAATTTAAATTTAACTTTCCATGTGCCACCTTGATTCTTCATTCCCTGCAATTTTCTCCAATAAAACAAGCTAGGAAAATCCCAGCTTCCCTTGACAGACTTCTTCACCCCTTGAAAGCAGAGAACCATCACGAGCAAGTTTTATCACTCATGACATAATGTGATGGCAAAGCGGAGTTGGACAGTTTGGGAGTACACACTCAGGTATGTGGGACCGGGGCAAAGGGATATCAGAGGGACTTTGAAGATGCAGCAAGACTTTTGCAGAGTTTTGAGGGGAAAAGGAGTACCTCAAGCAAGGAGAAATGAAGGAAGCATGGCAGCATCTGCAGGGCGGAGGCAAAAGGAGGAAGGGAGCAGCCAGAGAGCTGCGGAGAAGGGAGGGACGTGAGTGGCAGGGCGAGGCAGGAGTGCGGGGAAGATGTGGATGCGGATGAAGGGAATGTGGGGAGCACATGATGCCATAAAGCAGCAGTTTCTGCAGAAGGGCTCCCAAGTCTGGAAAGGCAAACAGAAGTAGATGAGTGACACGGGAAGTGGGATTGTAAGTAAAAAATGTTTGGAAACTGCTGCCAAAAAGTTATTGAAGTTTAGGAATAGGAAAGCAGTTCCTGGTCTGATTCAGTCTGGAAACCTTGCCGTGTCCTCCATAAATTCTGGCAGCAAATGCTTCGGGGAAAGGTGTAAGAGCTATAAGTGGGTGCAGAGGTAAATGCAGCTGTGCTCAGGCTGGGAGGAACAGCCCAACTGCATTGCCTTGATACCACCAGTGGTTAGAAACATGCCGCACATTGCAGAGTTGATTTGGGGCTCAGAAAGCTTCCTTAGCTCCTGCATAAGATTGCTCATCTTGGGAGGGTAAGCCACTTTAGCACCTCATGAGTTACCCTGGCACTTCATTGTTTGAGACTGGCATGAGTTTTGGAGAATGAGATTTAGCATGTTTGTTTGACACTGTTTTCAGTACAGGCTGTCTGGAAGTGTACTCTATCCACATCCATGCCCCATGTGGCTTTTTGAATCTTACGTCTCAGCTAAAAAGAGTTCCCATGGCAATGAATGGTCAAATGATAAATCTGTGGAAGAAAAGGCTTCCTTTTATTCATCTCAAATTTCTTGTCTTTTGCATGTCAGTGATCTATTATTAAAAGGGAGAAAGAACTACCCACATCTTCTACCTAACATAAACAATCCATATCTCCCTTATACTTTCACAGCCATCAAGTTGCAGAGTAAACAGAAAAGGAGAAGATTTACACAGGCATGAGCACAGCAGGATTTTGCAATAGCAGGAAGATCAGATGAATGCAACTTTTTCTCAGCAACTAATAGAACCACCCAAAACACAAGACTTGCTATTAGTGAGACTAACTCCTACACAGGCATTTGCTAGAGGAGAAAAATAGCAGGGTAGAGACAGTGCACAAGATCTTGGAACGTGTTGTGAGCAGCATTGTTAATGCAGAGGGTGGAGAAAGCAACTAGAAGAGAGGATCTTCTTCCTTTGATTCTATATAAGAACATGGAAGGAAAGGTGACCTGTAGAAGTGTCAGAATGATATGACATATCCTGTAACTCTTAGAAAAAGCAGGAAGAGAAATGACCAAAATAAAGAGAATGGACTTAAGAAAGCAGTCCTCAAAATACTCAGAGATCTAGCAGGCAAGATCAACATAGAAAAAAAAATGTAAGAGAAAGGATTGAAAGAAAGTGGAGAGTCCCTGAATGTTACAATAAGTTCAAAAGCATGATCTAGCCGAGTGAGGAGTACAGCTAGACTTGAGTGTCAGAGGCAAACTTGGATAAATCACAAGCCTAAAAAAAGGTCAACATAGTTCTCATCTTTATAAGGGAACAGAGGAATTACAAGGCAATCAGCTTTTCTTCAATTCATAGAAAAATGCTGGAGCAAGAAATCAAAGATTTAGGGCCATCTGGAAGATAAAAACCAGATGAAGGACACCTAACAAGGATCTGTCATGTCAAACTAATATAATTTACTCTCTGTGGCAGGGCAACAGGTCTTCTGGTTAAAAGGAGGAAATTAATGGAACATACCTGTAGTTTATTAAGGCTTTCAACATGTCTTGCATGACATTCCCATAAATAAGCATGGAAAAAAAAGGAGTAGATAAATGTTAGGAATTACCATAACTGGTTAAAACCGTGTACTCAGAGTAGTGATCAACAGCTCATTCTCAAATTCACAAACAGCATTTGCTGAGGTTCAGCAGTGTCTGTACTGTGTCCAGCACTATTTAAGATTTTCAACAGTTACATGAGAAGGCAGACATATGCTTTTTAATTACATGGATGACTAAACTGGGAGAAGCTGCCGTGATGAAAGAGGACAAGATGGGAAGGTAGAATGATCTTGACAAATTGAAGAAATGGCTTGGAAGAAATAGGGTGCAACTGAAAAAGGATACATTAAAAGTTTTAATAATTGCATAGCAATAGCAAACTCCAGATACCTAGGAGGGGAATGACTGATTAATGCAGGGTAATGCAGCTTGCGGGTATAGTAGTCTGCAAATTCACTACTAGTCAAGAATTCAGGCACAAAACAGGCAACAGCTGTGTTATGATGGATAAAAATTACCAGTCCATGAAATACGATGTAATTCTTTTGCTATATGTGGTGCTGGTAAGGTTGTGTCCCATTTAGGTTTCAGTGATTCAAGAAGGATTTGTCCTCTAGAGGTTGGTAGTGAGAAGGGTTGGTGGAATTTGGCTTAGTACGGAGGAGACTCCAGTGAGAGATGATGAGTCCTTAAATATCTCATGATCAGCCCTTAACCACACATAAGCCACTAAACATAAAAATAATTCTTTAAATATGCAAAAGATAAGTCATAGGAAAGGAATAAACTCTTCTTGGTGTCTGCTGGGGGTTGGATAAAGAGTAATGTCAGGCATCACAGCAAAGACAACAGGTTACTCATCGGGAAGATTTCTCCAGTAGTAAGGACTGTGCAGCACTGGAGCAGACTGGCAAAGGGGGGCTGTGAAGCCCCCACCACTGGAGCTTTTGAAAAAGCTTTGGGCAAGCATCTGCCAAGAATGTCATCTTTCTCTACTTCCTTCTTAGAATCACCCATAATTTTGTTACCTTACAACCCACCCTGGTTTCCAAAACATTGATAAATGCAGTGAATAACACAGGCACCAGGACAGGATCTTCTGCCTTTCATCATTTTGTTATAATGAAAATAAACCTTTAGCCGTACCCACTGCTCTCTGCCTCCTGCACAATGTTCGGCTCATGATAATGTTCTGACTCTCACTTTTTCACTATTTAGCTGCTTGCAGTGAGACCTGACTATATCCCTAGATTTCTACAGAAATCCAAACAACTTATTCCGCTTGCAGATGTCTTACTGCTCTAGTTTCAATCAGTTCTGAGGTACAAATGTGGCAATTAGTGATCATCGTGATTTTTCCTTGTGTGTGGGTAAATACTGGGTATGCTCGCTATTTGAAGTCCTCAAGCACACAAAAAGCTTGCTTTCTTTCAGCCCATCAGCCTTCTTGAGGAGTGGAGTGCCTTCCCAGTCTTGGATATACTATCTGAATGTAGAAACATACAACTTTTTCAGTTTGCTCCAACATCTCAGTGGTGATATTTCCTCAGCAGCTCCAGCTCATCCTTGGGAACAGGACCAACATCATCAGTGGTGAAGACTTTCACCGCAAGATAACTTTTCTTCTGAAAAATACCCTTGTCTTCCTTTAGTGGCTTCCTTTGATCCCTGGTACTCTCACAGCCCCGTGGATTCTTTCATAAGACTATCACTTCTGAAAGACTTAAGAAAACATCTTTTTATTTTTATTATTTTTTTTAGCTATTCCTTTCAAGCCTATGTTGATCCTTCTGATTTCCTGCTAATTTATCACCTACCATAATTTATAATCCTGTTTATTGCCCTCAGTAGGGTCAGATTTCCAAATGCTGAAGGACTGGCTCAAATTACCTCTTAAATCTTGCCACTTGGCATTCCTCTGCCCCATCTGGTTCCCTTTTATTCAGCCCTAGACGTATCTTCTGACACTACATAACTGTTTTGAGAAGGCGACTTTCTAGGGATTTTATTTTAATTATTTTAATTTTAAAGCCTTTTAAACTAACCTGTTCATCTTATTTTTTAATGCTTACCAGAACCATGTCACTTTCAAGTGTTTCATTTTCCCTTTGTGAGTCTAATTGCGTGGTTGTCTCTGGTTATTTAATATTCAGCTACTGTCATTTTCTTTGAATTAACTGCTGCACGTTAATTAAGACTGAATCAGGAATAGCTTTCCCTCTGATGTGCAAGCTCTTGGGCTAGTTGCTGTGAGATCCAACACTTACATCCAAGAAACTGTCTCTCTAGGGTTGGTGCAAGCTGTCCAAGCTCTGGGTAGGCTGATGAACTCCCCTGCCATTGCCTCTTCCCTGCTGCTGGGCTCATTTCTCTCTGCACTCACTTTCCTTCCTCTGATCTGGAGATGCACAATTTTGCTGCGATTTTCCCATCAATCTGGTAACGACATTTTTCTCTGCATTCATGATGACATTATAAGCTTCCCCTTTCTCTCCAAAGGTTGAGCATATCTTGATTTTGCTCAGGTTGGTGATTTGTCAGTAACAACTATTGAGTTGCGTCTGTATCACCCACAACTATTAATTCCTCTCCTGTCTGCGCAAGCCTGTAGACCTCAGGCAGCAAGGACACACTGGCCATGGCATGCTGCTGGGCAGAAGGAAACTCCTGCTTCCCCTATAAGCTCTGGAAACACTTCCATTTCCCACATTCGTCTTGCAGAGACTAGGAAAGCCCGGGTCCCAGGGGGTACAAGGACCTCTGTGGCAGGGTCCAGCCCTGGCATAGGGGTGAGGAAGGACAATGGCTCTACTCACAGCATTTCACTTGGTCAACAAAGGGCCCTTCAGGGAAGCAGTTCACTGCTGTCAGTGGCGCTGGGGCTGCCTGGGCTGACGTGCCTCTGTTTCAGTCCTGAGCAGATGATATGTCTTGTTAAGGGGAGAATACAGGCGACTATTAATACACTTCTTTTGAAGAGTTCTCATTTGGGGAATTAATCTCATTAAACGCATCTGCAGCAGCCTGGGCAGCCACAAACATCTGCTCAAGAGGCTGCCGTAATGAGGCGATGCCTTCTCCCCACTCAGCTGCCACTAGCATGGCCTCACCGTCACGCATTGTCCGTTACGCACTGTTGGCGACACACGTCTGTCTGTCTTTGGCAGGAACACGTTGCACAATGTTTGGCGCTAATCAGGAGGATGCACTGGGTGCATGGACACATAAACCCTCCCGGCGTCAGGTTACATGTTACACAGCTGTTGAAATTGTTGGGAGGCTTTCCCTCGGTGGTTCTTTTATATGGTTTATATGGTGTGAAGGGAGCATTACTCTTGAAGGGACTTAAAGATCTTGGCCCGGTTTGTCTGTGGTCTTTAAAGATCCCATGACGCTTTTCGCAAGAGCTGGAGAATTAATCTCGTTGTGCTGCTTAAATTTCAACAGGGGGAATTATATTTTGCTTTTCTATCCTTTCTCCTTCTGTGCTCTGCTTTGTAGATTCAGGCATTATTAATACCTTTTATAGTATTTTAAACATACACTGCGTGTGGCACTGTGGATGGAAATCTGAGGGGTTAATGTCAAAGGAAAATGAGATCCTGAGCAGTTTATGTGCTGGGAGAAGATCATGCTAACAGGCAAGAGGCAGTGCTGGCAGCTAACATATGGGCATTGTGAATATTGAATAAGAAAGTACATCAATTCAAAATGCTGTTAAGTACGTAAAATATTTTTAATTCCGATACCATTTTCAAAATACTTTTTCATTTTTAAAAATGAACATTTTCTTCAAATAATTATTTCTTTGACATTATGATGAAGTTCAGAGGATAACAGATCTCACAGCTGATGTAAATACTGAATACTGTGACTAGATGTCATAAAACAACTTGGTTTATATCAGCGTCAACAAAAGCTGAATCTGTCCAGCAGTGGCACCCATGGCAGAGTGCATTAGCTGGTCAGCTGTCTCACACTCAGATTCTTTCTCAACATAAGAAACAATCGAATGCCAGATTTGTGGAAATAATTTGGCTTTGCATAACAGGTACATAATATCCATTAAATAAAAGGTGATGAAATGAGGGGAAATGAAATGGAAAGAGTTCTTCAAAAATGCAGGAAGAAAAATGGGCAATGAGAAATCCTTAAAGTCAGGATTTTAAAACTCTCAGTTAATTTCTAATAGCAGTCATAGGACATGCCTGAAGGTTTTCTACAGTAAATAACAACTGTAATTCAATTACTGAGGACAGAAAGGCTATCAACACCACAGACTGCATCTGTGCCTAAAATGGGCTTTCTACCAGAAGTGGTGTTGCCTTCCAGACCAAACTCTGTGCCAGTCCTAACAACCACATTGTGCCCCAAACAGCACGTCCCAGAGGATGCTTTCTTGCAGGCATGTGAGCCAGCGGGCCGTGAGCTGCCTGCCACCCACTTCTCCCGCCCCACAGCTGGGGCTGCATCCCCAGCCGGGTTCTGCTCAGCCCCACAGCCCCCTCCCCACTGCCTCCTACATGGCCAAGTTTGGGGAGCAGCATGTAGCACCTCCCTGTACTACAGCAGACAAGGCAGGAGAGCATGGGAGATGCATTTGGGCAGAAGCCTGCATGCCAAGCCATGGTGCGTGGGGGCCCAGCTACACCGAGCGCAGCCACCGGTGTAAAGTGCTCTTCTGAAAACACCAGCAAAGAGCCTTAAATTCAAACGGCATGTTGCCTCTGCTTCAGGAGAGACCGTGGTAAGAGCAGGGAGGTGGAATGCCAGAAATGTTATTGCTTCATGTCTAATAAGCAATAAATGGATTTTATTATTTGCATTAAATCATAACCCCTATGCAAGCTTTGAGAGCTGCTGCAATCCGAGGTAGCCAGTATATTAGATAATATAGTGTCATGGTGAAATATATGGCTTCCTGAGGTTCAAACTGCCAAATCACACCCAATCGCTATTGTTCAAAAATTGCCTGAGTGTTATAACTGTAACAGATGACACGGGGAAGCTATATTGAAATGCTGTAGTCAAGTATCACCAAGTATTAGTAATCGCACAGTGGGGCCATTCTGATTTAACAGAAGCTGGAATTACGTTTGGAGCTGTATATCCTGATTTCTCTTTGATTTAACATGGGCCATGACATATGTCAGCTTCTTCTCTTCCAGGCTGCATGGAGGAAGTCTTCAATCAGTGGGTTACAAATCTAATATGATGGTGCCACAGGAAAAACAGAAGCTTTTGACTGAAGAAGCCTATACTTGGGCACGGGTTTCAGGCTAAAGGCTGTTATTTATTTGTAATCTAAACACACAAGACAAAGAATTATTCTAATACTTGTCCTACAGACTAGGGTTAACATACAGAGGCCATGTGGTTTGCTCGGGCTGACACAGGAACAAGGAAGGGAGCTGTGCATGGAGCTTCAAGACTGTATTTTCCTGCAGGAAACAGGCAAAGTCTTGAGAAATAAATACAGGTATGCTTGTTCCCAACTTTTGCTTTGCAACTCCAGCTTCCCAATGCGTGCATCTGACATGAGACAAGAGGTACGTAATTGCTGGTACCTGATGGAAGGGAAGAGGGTTTGTGGCAGACTTATTTGTCAAATATGAGGGCATTTCCACTCAGAGTGAGAGAGAGAAAATATCAGTTCCCAAGGACTCAAAAGGAAATGAGGGATTATTCCAACGTTTAGGAAACTTCCTTAGTTCACTGGAAAGATTTCACGACTATAAACCCGACACCTTCTTTGAGTCTTGCACAGCTCATAAGCCTTTCCTCTGGAGACGCGAGCCAACACCTACTTCTGCACAAGCTCGGCTTGCTGGGGTGAGGGGGCTGCTCTGGCTCCCCTGCCAGATGATGGGTGATGACCAGCAAGGCACCCCAAAATTTAATGTTCTGATGCTGCCTGACATACACAGCAACAGTGGCCACGTAACAGTGTCCAGGCTAAAGTCAGCACCGAGATGTTCCATGTTGTGTGCTGTTCGCTCTCTTCTCTCCCAAACAGGGCAATTTAAAGCAATCAGATTGTTCCCTGTTAGAACCAGGCATTGCTCCCAGTCCCTTATCCCACCCTGTGAAAGCACGGGAGTACTATTGCCCCCATCACTAAAAACAAGTCCTTTCCCCAGGTGTAAGCACCGATGGGACCCTTCCCTTGGCAGAGCCAGCAATCCAGGACAGGTCTGGTTCTGGGCTAAACATGCTGGACACGTGCCTTCCCACAATTAAAAAAAAAAAACCTATATCACTTTGGATACTTCTGAGCAGATTTTTCTCTAGCTTTATTCTGACAATTAAAACATTATTGACTCCCTCAGTGTTTCCTGCAGGAGTCAGAAGACAGCCTTTGAAGCAGACCCTGTCTGTGCATTCAGTCTTTCCAGTCTTTGTATCATTTGATTTTGCTAAATGCATTTTCAAGTGAATGCTAAATACTATTAATTTTCATTTTCTCACAAGCACTGCAGGCAGACACAGCTGAGTTTTTGTAACTTTTCCATCATACACAAACCAGAGATTATTAAATCCTTATTATCATATATTTTGAAAAGCACAGTTAGTTTCTCGATCTCCCCAAAACTGAAACATTTATCCACAGCTGCTTTTAACAAAACCTGATTTGTGCACTTCACTGCATTTGAAAAATGCTTGCTCCAAATGAATACAAAGGAAAGGTAACTGTGAGGAGAAAATAAGCACTCACATGTCCTTCCTCCTACATACATACAAACACACACACACAGA
>VZTL01019972.1:0-21713 GCA_013400535.1 Scopus umbretta | reverse complement strand
TGCGAGGTGTGTCCATGCATTATCAGCAAGTTGAGAGATGATGCTGAACCTCCCTGATGCACCCTGCTGCACAGAGTCTCCCTTGCAATGGACTGCAACCTTGTGGGAGTGGTGAACTGGGAGAGGCCTCAGGAACTGACTGGAAAGTTTCCACTTGGCACCGATTTGAAAAGATCTGGTGTGTATGATGCTGGCTGATTAATTTCTATCTGAAATGTTTCAGTCACCTGAATCTGCATGGCTGCAGGTGGCAGATGGGGAGGTGGAGAAGAAGGGGGAGAAGAGTGAATGTGAACACAGGTGCACCCTAAGCTGCCACTAAAGTACAGTAAATGGGGAAATTACTGTGATCGTTTGATTGTTATTATTATATAGGAGAAATCAAATGTTAGGGAATTGAGAAGCAGGCACCATTTTTTCCTTTTCTTGCTACAGTATTTTTATTACTTTTTCTTCACCAGCTTTCATCTGTGATGATAGTTTCCAAAGCCTGTTTTACAATGTGGAAAGTATTTGAAATGCGTTATAAAGATCTATGAATATGCTGCACAGGCATATTTTAAACTCTTAGTATTTCCCTAAAGGCATGCTATTCTGCTTCCAGCTTTTTTAAGACTGTGAAGGAAATGATTGCTCATGGTGTTCGTAAGGTATTTTACAAGGCTTTCTGACTTAAGACAGAGTTAAAAGAGGAGATAGATCTTCAGCATAAACTGAGATTTTAAAAATGAAGTTCTGCATTTATTGCAAGGGAAGAACTATTAGACATAGCGATTAATAGCCAGAAAGAGCAGCTGTATTATGCACCAGGTTGTCTCAGTGATGCTACTGATAAAGCAGTTACATTACACTCATCTTAATAGCGTACTTACTCAAACTGGCTTAAAAAGAACTTTTTTTTTTTGCAAATTGGATGAAAAGTCAGTGTTATGAGTTCATAGTTTGATAATTTTCTGGTGCTATTTTAGATGAAAGCATAATTATTTATCACTTTCTCAGTGTGTAAGGCTCACTCATATGTATCAGTTAAACAGCTCTCTAGGAGAACAGTTTTTAAGGATTTACTGTACTCAATGTAAGTATTAGAACATGGGAAAAATAGATCTAACCTTTACTTGGAGCTGATAGCTGCCCTCTTTTGGGAGTGTACTGGAAGTGTTTTAGCTGTGATTTACATTTTCTTAGTACGCTAATACCGTGGAGTTGATTTTACTCCTGCGTCGGAAAGGCAACAGGGTGAAGGAGTTATGTGCCTGGGTTTCCTCTGTTCAAATTGCATGTGATAGTTGATAAACTATAGACCTCCGAGGGGACAAATACGTACCTAACAACAGCCTTGAGGCAAATGTAGGTAAATAGTTAAAGCAAAAAGCATTGATTATTTTTGGTTTAAGCTTTGAGATGTGAAAACTTCAGACATCGTTGCACCATGTTGCATTTGCTGAACAGGAGTTTCCAGGAGCTTATTGCCAGAGTACAAAATCAAGCAATGCTTTGAAGGAAGGCTCTGCTCTTCTGCTGTCTCTCTTTCCCCAGTCATCCACCAAGCACGGACCCACGCCAGTAGCATTTAGCGATGTTTCCTTGCTCCAGGGCAGCAGAAGGAGGTGGTGTGGTGCCATATAGATCCCCACATCCCACCCTCATTGCCAGTTCTGCAAAACAAATTGCACTGCCTGGTGTGGCAGGCAAATGATCTGCTGCTGTTACCAGCTACCTTCCGACCACACAGAGGAGCAGCTCATGCCAAACTCCTACTGGCATCTGTAAAATTGTCTACTGCAGAGCTAATGGGAGGGAAATGATAAAACATGACATCAGTGTTTGTTCCTCAGAGATTCGGGGGAGGAAAAAACCACCTATTAATCACCTCTTTAAAAGTCCATATGACAGTGTATCAGTATAGAAATAGGCTGGGTAGGCTGGTAGAGTTAACAATACTCTTGTGGCCTCTGATTAGGAATCTTGCATCAGCCATCAACACAGGGGAGCAAAATGATGATTATTTAGTCACCCTTATGATTGTCTTTTTATACACATGAACTATTTACATAGTACAGGGAACTTACACACTTGTCAATTAAAACCTGCTCTTTTCATTCAGTTATACCCCTAAGATCTCCTTAGAGCAGGTAATCCTTCTAATGGCATTTATTTCACATTCAGTGTGCTGTATTTTGTTTAATGTTATCTTTCTTTGTATAAACAAAAAATCCTTCAGTGCAGAGTACTTGCGGGGAAGGATTCCTCACACTGAGAATTTATTTCTTTTGAGAGAGAGAGATGGGTGATCAGTATGTTTTGAACATTGATGCAGAATCCCCAGAAACCCTCAAATTGTTTTCAGCTATGCCATTTTCTACCTACTCTTCCATTGTCAGAGCAGCTTGCTCTTTTCACCTTTTCTTAATCTTGCCCATTGGCCTTTGTTCTGAGGTCCTGTCTTGCACTGTAGAATAATAGAGAACCTAAATTAACAGAGCCTTGACTCCAGAAAAAGACCGCAAGGCTCTATTGTGATACAAATGATCAGCAACATAAATTGCTCATCACTCACTGTTCATCACATTCTGTGAAGAGCACCAAAAATAAGACACTTATTTATAAATAGCTCAGCCTGCTAGATTCCAGTGAAACTCAGTTTTGTATCTTCCCACCATTTTGACAGTGCATATAAATATGTAACATGTAGTTATGTGAAAGTTAGCTGTGCTGTGATGTCCTTCTTGGGCATTCACAACCTTTGCAGGTTTACAGCAAAAGAATAAATTGCAAATTGAGACCTGTGGTGGGATGCAGCATGCCACATGATTAGCATAAGAAAGATGCTTTGCTTGACAGAGAATGGGAGCTTGTTGCCTAGATCATGCTGCTCTTGTATTCCTCCCCAGAAGTGCACTTCAAGAGGAAAACAAAGTGAGAATTCACAGTGAATAATACATCTGATAATCACAGACATTTTTTTCTGCCTGAAAACCACCTGAAGTTTCTGGAGCAAGCACGAACAATATAAACATTAGGAATAACTGCATCTCAGAGCCTTCCAGAAAAAATGAACGAAAGTGCTTCCTTCTACTTCACTGGCTTTGAATAGGGATCAGCTTGAGATACGGTTTTTTGCTAAGCCGCATGATTATTTTTTTTTCTCTTCCAATCTGATAAATGCAGGAATTGGAGATACACATAGAAGCTGGAACTTGCAAATACTGCAAGTGTTCAGTTTTGCTATCATTTTCTATGAGCATTTGTCTTAGTGTAATTTGATTACTGGAATGTTCATGAAAAGCAAATGTAGAGGAGAACACTAACAGCTGAAGCGAATCATTTCATTCATGTGAGTATCTTTGTGTTGTTTCTAATGCAATTGCCATCGTTAAAAAAAAACAAACCAGTATATTCAGACTTCCTGTTCATTTGAGTGTGGTATGGCTTTGCTTAGGATGAGGAACCAGTCCAACAGGATTTGTGGCATGTTGCTGTGATACTAAAACTATATTCATAAGTGAACTTAACACTTCTGTCAACTTCAACCTTTAATTTTACCTGACTTCACCTATTTTCACCAGAGAGTTCCTTTCATTTAAAAATCTATAGAAAGCTATTCACTAACTTAAGATCAAGGATAATTCAGACAATTAATCTTTTTATGGATCTGTATTATGCGAACACTATGAGAGCAAATGCATATCTTCTGAGAGTCATACAAAATTATTACAATCTTATTAGAGAATAATGAGCAGCAAAATGGCTTATTATTGTCAGTAAGAAGGGGAGAATTGAGTATGCAGTCTGATCATAGAACAGGGGACTCAAATGGGAAATTCAGTCTTCTCCAACACAGTTAAAAATGTATGGGAAGATACACTGGGCTGAATACTGGAATAGTTACTTGTCTACCAGTCCAGGCATGGAGAATTCCACCTGAATTTCCTTGCTTTGTCAGAAATTTCCTCTGGAAGGTTAAAAGTTGTCCAAGGCTGTCAAATCAGAAGCAACCCGTTGCCTGTCTGTAAACAACGCACTGAGTCTGCGTGCCCATTTGACCACTGCCCATGTAATGACAATGTGGTGACCATTGGAGCTGTTGTGGAATGTTGCAGCGTCCATCCTTTTTAGGAGTATTAGTGGTGAGAGAAAGAAATGGCCAACCCAGAGAGCAAGTTCCCTGCTTGTGCACAGAATCTTTTTTTTGCAGAGGACTTTATTTGACCTGAGTGGTGCTTCCAGTCACATGGCATGGGCTAGGAGACTGACACTGCCCTCCTGGTGGAGTAATTCCCCTTGTCTTCACTGTAAGCTTGGAGGGTGTTGTTCCAGCAGCCCTCGCACCTCTTCAGCTGGTGTGGCCTCCCCAGTTTAAGAGTCCATATGTGTGTCAATCAATATGCTTGAGCACGTATAAAATCTTCAGTCATTTTAAGCATGATCTCCAAATCTGGCTTACCTTTCAGAAAAGAAAAGCAAACCTTTCACAGAAGATCCTGCTTTCTGTGAGTGTCTCTCCCTCCCTTTTATTCTTGCAGCTGGCTGGCTGTTTCACTTCAGTTTATTAATAATACATCCTGGTGTTCTGTGTGGTACCTGCTAAATGTTTTTTTTTATTTTACAGAATATTTCAGTTCCCTTGCTCAGATGGGGCAGTACAGCCTCCATGTCAATGCAAAATATCACAACAAAATTCAGAGCTTACAGTTTTTCACCTTCCTTAGTTCATCCCATGTCATGGAAACGTGTAGAAGTACAATTCATCTTTTGGAAAACTGACCAAGGTTTGCATTCAAGTGTTACCATCGTGTAAACAGAAAAAAACTGAAATGAGGAAAGGAAAAAAAAAACCCCACACATTCCTATTTCCTCAGGGAATATACATTTTTTGTGATTTTTTTATTATAGGTGCTCTCTCCCTGAAGCAGTACTGTTTCCTGCAGAGAGAGACAGCAGCTTTGATCGTATGTTCTTGCCAAACTCATAGGAGCGGTGGTCTGTCATTCCTTCCTTTCAGGTTGTCTAGGGTAATTAGATACTCCTCTGCAACACTTCCCCTTCTTCAGAGAGTTAAAAAGATTCATGGTGCCAAAAATAGTTGATGTGAATTTCTCGTCCCCAGGCTTGGTTCACCAGACTCTGCAGAGTCATCGCGGATTATTTGCATGGAGATGGATAGATGCAAATGTCTTGCTGAGATTAGTGAGACATGACGCTTCCGTATTTTATCACGAGCGCTTATCCATGTTAAACTCCCAGGGCGTGCTTAATTTTTGCTGGTTCTTACCCTCTCCTTTAGGAGGATACAATCACCCACTCAAGAAGCAGAAATAGTGCATGACTAACTATGTCACGGAACAAATGATTAACACTAAGTAGTTTGTGCTAGCTGTTTGCAAACAATCCACGTGCTGACAATTATGCTGAAGCAATTTTGTGAATACCTAACTCAATGTATTTTGCATAATGCAAGACTGGCTCCCAGATCATTAAATTCATAACGTCTGTCTTGTTTGTTAAATTCATAAATGTCATTATTTCTTCTAGTCCATAGAACCGGTAGTGCTAGACTCGACTGTGATACTAGTCTGCAATGCTGGACTGGCGAAGGCTGTAGGAAGGATGGTGGCTCTGATGAACGAGGTGCCGTTCAAAATGAGTTACAGCTGCTGTGCTTTAAGAGTTTATAAGCCATGAAGTGCAGAGGAGGGCAGTCGTATGCAGGCAGATCCATTAATACATCTGATGCTTTCAGATTTGCAGCTATGCAAATAAAGATGCTGTTTGCCCCAGCTGCACCCAGCCTACCTGCAGAGAGCTTGGTCTGGCTGCTGAAATGCGTCAAAATGCTTGTAGCATTCATTATTGGGAGCTGAGGGCCTCTTCCTCAGCTGCGATCACTCATCAGCCATCTGCTGACGTCATGGTTAAATAGCTGACCTAGAGAGCATAGCATCCATATGCATCATCATGTGGGCCAGAGCAGGAAGAGCTGAGCTGTGAGGAAGAAAATGTCTTGTATGTCTGTGGGAAGCTGAAGCACAGATGAGAGTTTATTGATTCATTTTGTTTGGAGTACTTGAGAGCCTTTTGACTCCCAGAAATGTGCAGGCTTACCAGATCCTAAAGCACAAAGCTCTTAAAAAATAAATTAAATACCCAAGGTACTTGGGAAATTGGTGCTTTGCAGGAGTGTAGTGGTTTTCAGTTGTCACAGAGTTGCTCAAACCCTACATAACTTTAAGGAGGAGATATATTATTTTATAAGAGGAGGATACAGAGGCATTAGAAATTTAAAGGAATTGCAGCAGAGAAGGTAGAGCCAGTATCAAAAAGAAAACTAGGTTTGTAAAGGCCTTTCCCCTCATTTCCATGCTGCAAAGCATTCTCCCCATCAGTAACATTCAGCCTGTTAAATTGTTGCTGTTACTTTCATTACCTTCTCATAAACGAAGCCAACCCCTGAAAACCTCCCACAACGGATTTTTTCCTTTCCCCCTCAAGAAACACAAAGTAGCAGTAGAAATAAGGTTTTTTATAAATAGGTAGGATGAAGAACTTTATTTACAATGAAGAAAATTTGGTATTTAATTCCATCACAACAGTTTGTGTGGGTACTCGTCACTAGTTTTTTCTGAGTAAAAAAAAGTGTATTAAACTTACCCGCCACCAAAGGTTTTGCTAATAAGAGGAGTATGCCTTTGAGTTTCTCATTAACAAGGGAAGATCTTGTATTTCTTCGGTGTAGTATGGATTTCCATGGGTTTTTTTCAATGGTATGCAGTTATGCAGCTCTCCAGCCTCACCAGCGGCTGCAGTGCTGGCCTCTGCTGTGGAGCTTGCCCCTGGGCTGCACATTGAGCACTGGCAGCATAGCAAAAAGGGAGGGAAGGCTGTAAGGCAGAAAGCTTTTCCTTTACGGTAGAACTGCTTCACCCGCAGCAGTTGTCGGGGTTCGTTGCCACCAGTAGTGATTTGTCCCTATGGTGCTTTTATGCAGTTGCAGCAGGAAAGGGATCTACAGGGGAAGGCTGACGAGCTTCCCCCTGATGCTGTGATACCGGGACCAAATGCACTTGCCACAGGCAGAGCCAAAGGAAAAGAGAATTACATTTATTTGGCCGGTGGCAGTGTCTTGTGATTAGTGCTAAGTTCTGGTGAGTGATGGTGTCAGACAGCAATGTGAACCGTCGGTACAGCCAGATGGTGCCATCAAGCATGGCATGCTGTTTTTCCCTTCAGCCTACGCCTGCTATCACATACGACATACATATGGATGGACACATTGCTTAAAGCCTAGAAACGTATCAATTACCACTGCTCCACTGAGTCCAAACTCAGTGTCCAGTACAAAGAAGGGATAAATATCACCCATATTTTATAGTGATTTACAAGCTCCGTGCAGTCACTTCATTGTTCGTCTAAATGTCCATGCTAGGTGCAGAGTGGAAGACAACCTGGCAGCAGTAATCTATGCAAATATTTGTGCAAGGTAGAGAGGTGATGGTGGTGTGTATTTTCTGTCAAGCATTTAGATGAGAGCAGAAGACTGAGTGAAAACTAAGAGCTGTAAATGTTCACCTGATAATCTTGCACATTATAAATCAAAGGATGAAACAGGCATGGATGATTTTTAATACCCTCTCCCAACCCTCACCACAATACTTACTGTAAACCACTTTCTGCTCTGTGAAGTACCTGCTGTGGTAAGGTCTTGTTTCATGACTGTACCCAGGACTCTCTTGGAATACAACAGATAAGTAGTAAGTTGTTTATCCACTTAAGACTAATGAGGAAATCACAGTATTTAAATGCTTGCAGATATGGGGTCCTGATAAGGCAAGTATCAGTGGGATACACTTCCAGACAAAGGACAGACCAGTGCACTGTGAGTAGTGTAGTGGTACCAATGCCAGGATTATTTAACAATAACCCATAAAATAAATGTCTGCTTGTTCCTTTGCACATTCTTTCATCTACTGAGGCAGCTATGTCTAGCATGGAAAGGAACAGGAGATTGGAGCCCTGAATTCTGCTTCTGGCAACATCTTGGTGTATTTTCCAAGACGTGTGACTTAACCTGGGTTGTTTTGACTTTTTTTTTTTTTTTTCCGTTTTCCCTTCTGATCCCTTCCTGTGTAAAACGGTGTGAAATATTTATCTTGCTGTAAGCCTTGAGATGGGCAGAGAGCCGTTTCACAAAGGAGCAAGAAACCTGGCCCTGCCATGGTGGTGATCTGTACCCCCCAGGGCACTGCAGAGGGGGTTTTCCCCATTTTGCAGAGAGGGGTTTGCCCACAAAGGGAACACAAGACGAGGCAGGGATTTCAAACTGGATCGCTCGGTTTCTATATTCAACAGCCAGCCAGGGCCCCTTCGTCCTCCTCCTCCTCCTCNTCAACAGCCAGCCAGGGCCCCTTCGTCCTCCTCCTCCTCCTCCTCTCCCTGTGTGCCTTGGTAACGGGCTCTGCGCAGTCACACACTTTTGTGGGTAGTTGCTATATGCTTTAATGGAAACTCAAATGCTTCTGCCTTTGGGGGCAGGGGTAGGCGCCTCCTGATTACATGATCATGCTTTATTTTGTGTTTTGCATGCCCAGAAAAGCAATTTGCAAACACTGCCACAAAACTTATAGATTGTACAGTTGTGTTTTGTTTGTGGGTTTGGGGTGGGTTTTTTTTGGTTTTGTTTTTTTTTTTTAATGACAATTAATTCAGGACTGGGAAGAAAAAATAGAGAGCAATAATTTAAAAATTTATAATGAATGTAAGTCACTAGGCTTTGCCGCATTTTCAAAAGTCAGATTCTTGTCTTCTGTTGAAAGATAGTAAATCTGCAGCCAAGGAGCTAATGAGCATCACACCTCCCAGTTTATTTATTTTTCCCTCCTGCAGCAACTGCTGGTGTTGAGAGGCACTTATCCTTGAACTATTCCTTATGCAAACAAACTGCCTCCTGCTGAGGAAAGTAGCTTCACCCATGGCACAATTAGTGAAAGGTGCCCAGCAAGGTGAGGATGCCCGTGCGGGATGAGACCCCTCTATCCCAGCTGGTGGGGCAATATCTCGGACTTTGGGGGTGGCAGCAGGTGGCATTTCACAGCTACTTAGGATGGCACGTCCCAGTGGCCAGTCCCCTCTGTCAGCTCCCTGCCCCACTGCACACAGAGTGTACTTGTTTGATTTTTACTTTGTTTTTTCCCCTGCTCACCCCCTGCCTTGAGAGCCAATTAGAACTCTTCTTTCTAATTTCTCATCTTTCTAATTCAATCCTTGGTGTATTAAATAAGAAACCTCAAGTGGAGATGTTTGAATTCTGGTCCTCTTTTTCACCCAAGCAAGTACAAACAAGAATTCACCCATGATTTGAATGTCTAGCCTCAGAAAGATGAACTACCAGCTGAATCTACCGTGGCTTCATTTAGTAGAATTAAGAGATCAGTCTTTGCAAGCTTAATTCTCAGCTTTCTTTCATATGAAAAATCAATATAGAACAAAATGCACCTGTAGGTAAAATTAATCTTGTGGAACATGCCCAGAGCAAGGCCCAGCAGAAGAGGATGCAATGATGAGCTGGTGCTGGCTTTCTGAGGAATGGGTCACGGGCCAGAATTAATTTCTCCCACTGTACTTTGCCACATGCAGCTATCATTTCAGTGACTGCTCTGTGCATAGCTGCATGCAGCACAACCCGTGAGTATTTCTCTGACAGGCAGGGACCCATAGAGACAAAGAGGCTGATGTGGTCACTGGTCATTGTCCTCAAGGAGCAGCACCCAGTGGCCTGCAGGAGTGCAGGGAGTCCCACAGCAGCCAGGGCTGTCCTGTGCCTGGAGGTGCTGCCTGCAGCAGGACAGGCTTGCACGCCACATCCTGAACATTGTTTTACAGCATTGGGTCAGGATGAACAGGGAAGGTTTCTTTGCTGAATTGCCACCTCCCTCCCCATTCGTCTCCAAGATCAAATGGCCTAGTTTCACTCTGCTGAGCTGTGAACACCAGATAGGGTTGCACTGCCTGTTGGTAGGCACATAGTCATTTGAAAAAATAACAAGACACGGAGACACAGCTGCTGACAGTATGGGAAATGCAAATATTCAGGAAGAGTTCTTGAAGACACTTTCAAGCCATGCTGGAATTGGACTGGTGAGTGAAAGCGGTGCTCCAGATTTTGTTCCTTGCTGCAGGTGTTAATGGTGAATGAAATCTAATTAGAGTAAATGCTGCGTGGGTACACCAGGTGCGTATCAGAAAGGACAATAGCTGCTTTTGTAAAATGGGATCAAACTTTTTTTGGCTACATGACATGAATCAGTTTTCTCCATACTCTGTCTCATTATAGACTACATTTTCTTCCAGAATTAATTTATTTTTGGACAGAATTTTGCTTATGCTAGGTCATACAGAAAGTGAACTCATAGCCTGTTGTGCTTGTGAGAAGGTAGCATTTTCTAGTGATGTACTGCAACATGTCCATCTTACTGACTGGAGGGTGGAAGCTGCTGTAACAGGGCAAGGATTGGAATGCTGTTGCAAGAGCCCTTTGTAATGAGGAGCCTGGCAGGGGTGACATGCCAAGGAGCCTGGTGTGGAGCAATGCTTGGCAATGTGCATTGTAATTACAGCCTTGGTTGCCAAATTCTCTGTCAACTCGTGCACTGTGTTAACAGTAGTCCTCAAGAGTGAGGCATCAGTGCAAACACTGCATGCTATTAACATGAGCTTTAGAAACCTATTCTATATGCAAAGCCAAGAATTTGTTGTTAGTCTAATTAAAGTCCTAGCAGTCTAATCAAAGTAGTAGTATTAGTCCCAATTATGCTAACACTTATAGGCAAATTATCCAAGTACTACAGCTCATTCTCAGTTATGATATTGTTCGAATTGTCATACACTCAGTTCTTTTCTCAGGTGTTGGGCTCACCCTTCTGTGCACCTCTGGGTCCCAAGGTCAACATCACAAATCTTTAGGGAGACAGAGCAAGTGCTTGTGTGTTTTCAGGGAATGGGTGTTGTTAGTGGCAAGTCATCTGTGTCGTAGGATCTCTAAAGGGAGGAGTATTTTTGTTGATGGGAGGAGTTTCTTCCTCTTCTGGGTTTGCTTTTTGTCACTTTTACGTGTTTGTTAATGCTGTCTGCATGCCTTCTGTATTTAGTCGCCCATTCCTCATTCATTTTCATTTCCAACTTATATCTGCATTTGCGGTATCTGGTACATATTACATATTGGATACTTGTTCTTTGCTCTCCCTAAACCCAGTTTTACTCAGCTCCCAAGGTTTCAATCTCCTAGTGAACAGTAGCTGACCATTGGTGAATAGTGATTTTTAGCCCTGCCACCTCTGGTGCCATCCTGTGCTTGCAGTGTCAAGCCTTCTGCTGTCATCTTGTGATAGCACTGCTGGGGATCCTTGATAAAACCCCATTTGTTTTTTTCAGCAGCCTTTGAACTGTGATTTCTTGATAATCCAAGTAACATTTTATTACTGCAGCCTGATCATACCTATATCCTTGATCTAGGATCATTAGTAATCACTCTAAAAGACTAGTAAGAGTTCTTCCATTAACAGACACAGAGATTGAGTGTTCTCGTAGCTACTTAAAATATTTTCTTCAAGTTAAAACAGCACCACTAGCATGTTATTAGAATTTCTTTACAACGGTGTCTTCGTGTATTGCACCTCAGATGTTAGGAGGGTGAGGACTGAGGAGGCAGATCTCAGCAAGCTCAAAGTGCATGTGCTGTCTGCTCCCAGGTGCTGCCACAGTTTTGGCTCTGCTGCTGTCAGAAGTTAAATTGCTGCCTGCTCTCATGAACCAAAAACTAGGGGAAAAAAGCCCTTCTCCTGTGCATTGCCTGACTAACACACATGGGAAAACTCAGACTGCCTGCTTGGGAGTTGCTTTAAGACAGAGCCCGTCTGACTGATAGCCAGGATGTGAAAAGCACCAATGTTTGTGCAGAGAAGCTCACGAATGCCCCTAGACAGCCTGCTGAAGAGCTTTGAGTTAGCTGAATGCCACATCTCCTTAAAGGAAGAATTAAATTCTAGCTATATGCTATTTTCCAAACATTCAAGCTCATAGTGGCATTTAGAAGAACCCCCAAAAAGTACACCTCTGTGGAACAGCTACTGTATTTTGCATCCTTTACAAGTGTGGGAAGACCTTTAATGAGGTGGCTGCAGCATGAGTGCCAAATGAGAAATCCTGCTTGGAAACATGACAGTCTAGAAAAGGCTAAGTATAAGAAAATATGTATGGCATTAGAAAGCAAGATTAAGCTAGAGCTAGCAAAGAACCCTTTTACTCTTGCTGCAAGTGCTCACTCACTTGTGACAACCTGGTTCCATAACAGTGTTGAGCTTCCAGAAAATAATACCATGCAATAACAAGTTGTCCATTGTGGCCAATATTCATGTTCAGTAACCCCTGGCACCTTTTACCCAAACATTTGCAAGGGCTTTGCAGGCATTGATTACAGTACTGTAGCGCTTGGGAGCAAGAGTCACAGACATGGACCCAGCCACCTCTTTCTCCCATTTGAAGTGTACCATGGAGCAGAGGTGGTTCTCTAGAGTTTTGCCTTGTCATTTTAATGATGGAGGAAAGCCTATCATGGACAATTAAGGCAGCTCCCCCAGGTCTGTTTGTATTAGCAATCATCTGTCTGTTCTTAACTATAATGACACATTTTAGAGAAGGAAAAACTATTTTGGCTCTTGGCATCTGTGTGAAATGTTCTTTGTCAAACTTTAAGTGTTGGATTATTTTTTTCCCTCCTGGAGCAAAGAACACCTTGAAGTTTTTGAAGTAGTATTACTTATGATAATTTATAAGTGGCTATGAAGATACATAATGGGTCTTACTTTCCAAGAGTAGCTGGAAGTTCAATTTTATATTACCTCTTTGACCTTGTAGAGAGTTGCACATATTCAGATTAGTATTTGTATGTAGGCATTAGAGATGGTAAGCAACGTCGAGTAATACCTGTCTGGTCTAATGAGAGAAATTATTTTTAGGACAAACTAAGTCAAGATTTAAATTAATCTAACTGTTGTGGTTTTGTGGGTTTTAAAATCAACAATCAGTGCCTTCCTAGGATCTGCTTGTAGTCATTGCCTGGAGGGATGCCAGGCTTCTTTTGCAGCAGGAATCGGGACAGCTCTGGCTAGTAAGCTATCTTTTCTCTCTCAGCAGCTTTTAAACCATCAGCAAAAAATAGGCCTTAGTGTGGGGCCTACCCTGTTTCAAATTACAATCTTTGTCGAAGAGGTGTGTATGTGGAGACAGATGCACAAGACGAAAAGAGGGATTCATGAAGTCATCCTCCTCTTTCTGAGCCAAAGCAAATCTGGGATTTTCTTCCCCGGAGCACCAAAAGTCTAAATAGCAGAAGGAAGATACTACTGATATTTTTAATCATACTGATGCTGCATCTTAAACAGATGCTTAGGTGTTTTGCTGGATGAAGGCCTAGGAGCCAAATCTAGTGCTTACTGACACCCATGACAAGGCTGTGAGGGTGTAACTGGGACCCGGAGAGAGCCCACGAGCAGCACAACACCCGGGCCCAGCTCCCAGTGCTCTTCACAGGGGAGTGGAGGTATGTGTGCCTGCCCCGCACACTGTTGGTATCTGTGCGGAAGCTGCAGGATGGGTGTTGAGAAGAAAACCTGGATGTTTCACCCTCTGCTGTGGGAACCAGTGGATGCGTGGCCTTTTGGCCACAGCCTTCCCCGCAGGCAGAGCAGGTTTCCCACTGCAGCTTGTAGCACACCTTCCCTCTTTTGCCACCGGGTGGACTGCACGGCCACTGGGATGCAGTATGGTGGGATGCTCAACAGCTGGTCTCCATCCAAAGTCTTTCCCATGGGCTGTCAGCTGCCAAGACAAAATCCTCCTTGAAGCACTGCAGTTTCTGCAGTAAGGCAGATATTAAAAAAATAAAATAACATTTTGTAGCATCTTTTTTCATGGCATGAAAGGAAGAAGCAATAGGTGTGTCTGTAGCCTTTAAGAAACAGGGTTTTAAGCCTAAATTTTGTCACTTCAAACATGGAAGAAAGAGCTTCCCAGTTTTTGAAGCTGCAGCATCAGCTTGCCAACAGCTGCCATTTAGCTCTGTTTGTAAATCTGTGAGTCCCCACAGTTGCACTGTAAGCCAGAAGGTTTTTTTTTCTTTCAGTGTAGCTTTCTCTGATGTCATCATATAACCTGTTTTTTCTTTTGTGTTTCTTACCATAAATATATATTTGAGCACTGCCTCTGCCCCCAAGAGTCAGAGGGGAATAGTATTTTCTGTGTATTATTTACTTTTACACAGTCAGCAAAAGAATATTCACATATATGTTTTTAACTGTGCTAATGAAGCTATCATAATGTCAAATAAAATGTCACTGTGACCATGCCTAATTAGCATTACAAATTTGGTTGAAGAGATAAATGGCCAGATCCTTCAGGGTGTAAGTCAGTCCAGCTCCAGGCATTCATGCTCACAAGATTTACAAGGGCTAAGGATGAGTCTAGAGATGACTGAAATGGAAGCTTGAAAAATATTGCATTAATGAAATGCAAATCATGTTTCAGTTGTTAAATGAACCTGCTATCTCAGGTGTCTCAGGCAATGAAACTGTAAACCTGCTCTGGTTGGGATACAAAAAGCAAATAAGTAGTTGTAGTCTGCTAATATACAGGAGCAAAACACATCAGACCATGTAAAGCTTAATATTCCACGAATGGCTTGGTCCAAAGCCCACTGAAAGTCAGTGGAAAGACTGTTGGTATCTGATCTGAAGGCGATTATTCAGAAATTAAGGATTCTAGGCCTCTTCTTTACCCAGTAAAAAATGAAGGCAGTTGGTCGTGGCTGATTTACAAAACAGGAGCTAATGACATGCAATAAAAAATTAAGGTCTCATAGACACAGAAAATGTTTTTGCTAGTGACACTATGTAAATACAAACACATTATTAAAAACAGATCACAATTAACACTATTTAAATGAGGTTTAATTCTGTTTGTATAATTTGAAGAAAAACTGATGCAAGTGATATCATCGTTAATGACAGCTTGAAGACAAATTTAAACAAAGCAACTGAATTTCCATATGAGCTTTAATTGACAGTTTAACTGAAGTAGTCAAAATTTACTAATTTCCAAAGTGAGGTAATGAAGGAGTTTGCCTAGAACTTTAATAAGGATGGATGGGCACAGTTCAATACACTGCTACTATCTCATAATCTTCTGTTGACAAGTACATGTTACATCTAAATTATCATGTAAGTTGTCAAAAGCCTTTGCTATGAAATTATGCTACTGGATGACTGAATAAACAACTTTCAGAAATTCTTCATTAGAAGGCAGTAATTGTTTATTTTAAAGAAAGACAAATCAATAAATACGTAAAAGCATTAAGAACACTAGTATCAAAGGACGTATACTGACATGTGACTTCTGTGTAATTTTTTTCAGGGCCTATATGTTCAACTGCATCCTACAAGTGACAAATAAACTTTCAAAATAAAATTAAGAAGGTATTAAATCCAAACATCTCCAAATATCTCCACATCCTTTCCTAAAAGGATCTTCTTTTGCATATAAAACCAGTGAAGTCAACTAACCACTCATTAGATGAGGCCAGATAGAGTTCTTCTTGCTTTAGCTGTGAAACACTGTATCCCCTTCCTTGAGTCCGTGTACAAAGCAAGTATTAGTTACTGTTCCTCCCCAATGTCTACAGGGATGTTTGCATGGTAGGCTGAGAATTAGGTGAAAGTTAAGCAGAAGACAAACACCTAGTGACTGAATTTTATGTATATTATTGTATCCAAAAGATTCTGAAGACAGGTTTGCAGTCCCAGTACACTTAATAAAGAAAATAGACTGCATTTGCATTTTGCAGGGCTGAACATTTACCTTTCAAGCAGGTTAACGGGGAATTTAGCAACTTGTAAATCACAGTGGTGATAAGTGCTCACATAGAGACACCTGTGGGCTTTTGAAAGTGACAGCTGAAGCACAGATGGTTTCACACCAAGAAGCATTTTTAAACGCAGGCTCAGTCTAAGCCAGATTATTCCAAATCCATCTCCATTCAGTGAAAGAGCAGTGTCTCAATACAAGAACAGTCTGTTGTACCAAGTTGACACATTCAAGTATATTGCACATACGACAGGGAGCAGCGCTAGAGCTCCTGAGGACTAAGTGGGTAGCTGCACTGCTGTAGTAGAGTCTAGCCCTGCAGCAAGAATACCAAGTCAAATGGAAACTGCTTTCACCTGCACTGCTAATTAAAATTACGTCCAGTTTTCTGGCCCTGAGGCAGAGTTTCACTTTTGCTGGACTATGTGTGCTTGGTGCTGTGTTTGCTCTGGGCTCAGTGTCATGGCCAATGACGCTAAGGTATAATTTTTACCTTTTGTATTACCTTCATCAGTTCCAGTTCAAAGTGTTTTAATGCTGGAAGAACTGTGCTGTAGACAAGCAGAAGCAATATTGCATATGTGAAACTGTGCATATGCACTGGGTTTAGCATGAGTACATAGATATCTTCAAAGATTGAAACCTGCTGGGTAAGATGGAGAGCCAGTTCTCATGCAGTCTTATCCATACTGCCTACTGCAAGTGATCCCCAAAATGTGCTAAGACCCAGGCTGCCAATGCAGTGTGAGAAAGCTAATTGGCATCTGCCAAAACCAGACCAGAGATAAACTAGGCAGTACAAACGCTGGAGTTTGTTTCCTGGGGCTGTTACATTCAATGGTATGGACACAGCTGTCATTGCTAACTTCTATCGCTCATCAGTGCATGATTGTTTTTCTGCGTCCAGCAGATTTTTTTGTACCTATGCCTATACCATAGTAGCTATAGAACTATGGTTGGGATGTTGTGCTTCTAAATATACTGAAGCCATTTGTTTTTCCTCATACAGGTATGATCAGGTTGTGTGGTATCATTTATATATGCAAAATATTCTGTGTATGCCGAATAACTAATTTCTTCTCCCATGTTCAAATTAACTAAACCGATAGGCTTGCAAAGTTTTGCTGATTGGAGGCAGATCATCGGGTAAAAAAGTGTTCATACTTTTACTTGTTCTTGGACAGAGAGGACACAAGGAAAATCCTTTCTACTCCCTTCTATTTGCAGTGAGCAACAAACTAGAGTTAATGTACCTGATCATCTCATAACCTCAAAAAAAAGTTTATTGTGATTTAGTTTGCAGAGACTAATTTATTCAAATCAGCTACCCAACACCAGATATTATGCACAATGCTTTTTGTTTTCTGAACTAATCATGTATTTTAATTAGTAGGGAGTGCTTTCTAGCAGAGAGTCTGCACAGCTTAGCTTCTTGTGCATTCAGTAACTTGTCCTTTATCAAAGAGTCAATCCTCTTTTGCCTTACTGGCAGTACATGATATGCATCAGTTGTGGACAGTGATCTATTTAATTAGCTTATTCATGTGTCTGTGTAAAAACAGGCCACAGGTACCAAAACCAAGAGATAACAAAAAGAGCTGAGAGCATCTTCAATTACAGTATTCTCTTTATCAAGTTCTGAATTTAAATAATCTGCTCTGGAAAACAGATGATGAGTTCATGTAAGTGCAAATTAACACAATGAAAGCTTGCTGCTTATAAATGGTGTTTAATTCTTCAGGTTTGGTTTTTTTTTTCCTCATTCCACCCCTTACATCTGTATTGGAGAACCCAGGGTTTTATTTTAGTAAAACTAGTGCAAATTAAGTGATTATTGTATTATTCCAAATTCAGCATGACATTTCTAAGATCCACACAAATTGGAGCCTATAACGAACAGTAAAATACTATTAAAATCAAAATCACAGCATTTTATACCAACTTTCAACACAGTAAAGGTTTGATCCCTCTTATGTGTATACATATTAACTACTGAAAATGCAAAAGAATGAAGAACAGACCTTAAGTGTTTAGTAACTTAAAGGATAGAAAGATAAAGTTTAGGTACCTGTGTAGGATAAGATATAATTTGAGGGGGCACGAGTACAGACAAACATTGACATAAAGTCCAACAAGATCTCACAAACCAAAAGACGCACTGAAACAGGCATCATAATTTACATTTTTTGAACAGTCTCATGGCTGGCATCAAATGCCAGAGTAAAGTAAAATAACTTTTTAGAAAAGCTACACTGAAGACAGTGAAGTTCTCAGCTGAAACCAGAAGTTGGAACAGTGTATAATGTGCTAGCTGAAGGCCTGATAGAAACATTTTGGTAGAGCAGAGAATTATTTCATAGCAAAATAACAGAAATTGCTTAGATTCTTTAATTTTTTTCTTCCTTACTAAATCTGTAGATAAAATTTAACTTTACTTTTGGAACCAGGGAAGGGGGAGGAATAAAAGTAAGGGAAAAGTATTTGTAGATCAAATAATAAGAAAGGAAGAAATACTTAGTTTAAGAGAACAGCTGAATTAGCCTCACATCCTTCCTCCTTTTCTGGAAAAGATAAAGACAAGGTCAGTGGTGTTGGGAAACAATGTGTTAAGTTCTGTTACATCACTAATGATGTGGAAAAAATGAGTATGGAATGCTTATTTATTGAATATTTCCCACCTCAGAAATCACAGTCTGCCTATCTTAGCCTCTTGTGCGTTCAGTAACTTGTCCTCTACCAAAGAATAAATCTTCTTGTGTTTTATTGGCCGTACATGATCTGCATTGATTGTAGACTGTGATCTGTTTAATTAGCTTACTCATGTGTCTGTGTAAAAAAAGCCCCCAACTACCAAAACAAGCAAGATAATAAAAAGAACTGAGGGCTCTTCTTTATTTTTCCTATTTCTTCTTCTTTGTTTACCAAAGAACTTTTCGGCATCCATTAAATTTGAACATTAACACCAGGGTTCAACCTAAACAGTAAGTGCATACCTTCTCATACCCCTGTTAGGAGAGCAGGGAGATCTTTGTTTGAGAATGTCAAGAAATCAAAAAATACAAATAGATTGAAAGAAATAAAAATTCTTGGAAACAGACTCATTAGTGACTACTGAAGTTGACTCAAAGTCTAGCCAAGGAAGACCATGAATCACAGTCCATTTAAGCTGGGTGAGTACAAGTTTCCCTGTTTCTCACACAGTTCTCTTGGTTGACAGGTGATTGCGTTGAACTAAATGAGTGAATAAAAATTAAACAAATTCATTAACTTTGGGTCCAGCATATTTCTGATCAGTTGTCTTTCATATTTTTAACTACAGAATCCCCTTCACCTGCAGATGAGTTTAGAAAACTCACTGAGTTCTGATGCTGATGTCACTTTCTCAATCCTTGCGATGAACAACTGGTATAATTTCAGCCTGATGGTATGCCAGGAGGAGTGGAACATCACAGATTTTCTCTTCCTTACACAACAGAGCTCGAAGTTTCATCTGGGATCCATTATAAACATCACAGCAAACCTCACATCAACCAGTGACCTTCTGAACTACTTACAGTTTTACCTGGAGAGCATCAAAGATACAACGTCTACCATGGTGATGTTTGGATGTGACATGGAAAAGACACGGAGGATTTTTGAAATAACCACCCAGTTTGGTGTGATGCCTCCAGAACTTCACTGGATTATTGGGGATTCACAGAACGTGGAAGAACTGAGGACAGAAGGTTTGCCGCTTGGTCTCATCGCTCATGGCAAGACAACACAGTCAGTCTTTGAGCATTACGTACAGGATGCAATGGAGCTGGTAGCAAGAGCTGTAGCAGCAGCGACCATGATTCAACCTGAACTAGCTCTTATTCCAAGTACAACGAATTGCATGGACACAGATGAAAGGAATATCACTTCAGGGCAGTACTTGTCAAAGTAAGTTTTTCTTTTTTTTCTTTTCCATAGCTAATACTTGTCATATACAGGAAAAATCATTTTCCTCCCCCTCTCCATCATTCTTAGTGGCTTAGCTATCATGCTGTTAACCCTCCTTCATACACACATTCGTTTCAGTATTTCCTCCTGCTTCATTACTTCTGGGCAAATAATGAAAGTTTAACTTAGCCACAGAGGGACATTAAAGTTGTAGAAGAATACGCTGTTCCACAGAAATAGAGATCACATAGTAAATGTCGGCTAGGTTACTTACAGACTATGATCTGAAAGTATCTTGTATTTATGTTTATGCATATAAGAGGGAAAAGTCAGGGCTAGTGTCAAATTCTCTGAGGTTTTGAGATACCTGAGAGAATCCAAAACACAGTAAGAATATTTGTGCTACCAAAGCAATCAGAGAGTATAAAAGAGGGTGTGTAGCCCTTGCTACTATGCTTCCATGGAAAAGAAACAAAAAAGATGCACCTTGACCACCTCAGAGGCCACTGCTGCTGGTGAGAGCACTCGAAACTACAACGTGCTCCCTCTGTTGCTTGATGCAGGAGGCTCCTCTTTCAGCTTCTGCTAAAACTATTCCTGTAGACCATTGCATGTCGCTATACTGAAGTTATTCCCAAAACTGCATGGGGATTCACATCTAGAAATATTCTGGTTTTTAACATATGAGAGGAAAAATTGCATGGCTCTCTTTGAAAACAAACAAGAAGGTCCTTGCTAAGTATGTGAATTCGTCAGCAGGTTTACATCCAGTGACTGTTGCATGTTTTCCCCCCATTACACGTGGTTTTCAGCCTACAGATTTTATTGAGTGGAGATAGGATGAAAGTTCTTGAAGCTTTTTGAATGTCTGAAAATTTTTTTTAAATCATATTTGAGATGTGTCTTCACAATAATGTGGTAACAGCACTGCTCAAAACGCAACCATTTGAGACCCAAACAGTTCCTTCATCAGCACTCATCCATAACTTAGGGGTCAAAACCCCCCTGTTTCTAAAGAGCGAAACAAGGCTTGGGAATAAATACTGCACTGGCTTGCAATATCACCACTGACTTGTGATATTAATTTTGTCTTATTGTTCTGAGTATTTTAACTAGATCATACCTAAGTCCCTGAAAGGTAAAACTCAGCAAGAGGCTTCTTAAAATAACCAATATTTGAGGACAGTAGTTTTACAAATGGACTTTTTGAGGGTTAAGGAAGGGACAAAGAAAAAGAAAAGCAAAGTTAAAGCTCTTAAAAGTATTCCTGCAAAATATTTCTTCATCACTGCCTTCCACAGAAAACTAATAGCTCTTTCATACTGTAACTGCTGTAACTTTTGTTATATTTTGAGAGACAATATGCAATTTCACATCTATGAAATTTCTTGTCCCTTCATCTCAGTAAAGATACTGTGGAAAAGAAAAAAGGATCATAAACTTAGTCTTTTTTTCCTTAGGCATCTGCTTGTGGACCCTATTAAAGCCAAAATAACAGATTAGATAAACCATTGTCCTGAATCACTGCAGCTGTTTTTTATAGTGTGTGAGACAGATACCTGATGGCCAGTACTGACATATTTGTGTTAGCAGCATAACTGTTAACTCNTGTGTTAGCAGTATAACTGTTAACTCTGAGCAGTACCAATAATTTCTCAGGCATGAAGCATTGATTGAAGCACAATTAAGCCACTTAATTGTGGCCAACCTTGTTCACTGTAAGAGTGCTTTTAGGCAAGTGGTCCCCCTCCAGAGATGAAACTTTTATCTGATGCTTAATTTAGTGTTTACTAATGTGGGCATTTTTCTGTCTGAATGAACCCATCTGTCTTCATATGTAGCCTTGGAGCTGTGGTGGGTGGGGATGGAGAAGGCACAGT
>VZTL01019965.1:0-44924 GCA_013400535.1 Scopus umbretta | reverse complement strand
CCCGGCCCCCGGCACGGTCCGCCCGGCCTCGGCAGCGGGCAGGGCCCCGGGCAGGGGCAGCAGCGCTCCGCCGGGCTTCTCCTCCCGCGCTGACGGGGGGGCCGCCGCCTCCTCCCGAGGCTGGAGGCTTCCCTCCTGCCGCCGGCCCCGCCAGCGTCGCCTTCCCCGGGCGCTGCCTCGGCGGGCCGGCACAGCAAGGGGGTCCTTTGGCCCCCCTGGTCCCCGCAAGGGGAGGCGGGAGGTAAAGCTGATTTGTACCTTCTGGAGTTTGCCAACACTACCGAAGCGAGCAGGGACCTGCCACCGAGCAGGGGCAACGCCTTCCTCAGACGATCACCTCCATGATCCCCCCAAACCCCTTGAAGTCCACAAAGATTTTCCCCTTCTAGCTCAGAGTTTGACCCAGACCTGCTGGGCGTTTCAAGTCAGCTTACACACTGCCCGTTTCATTTAAACCAGCCACTAAGTTTCCTCGTTACCTTGGACAAATCTCTCGAACTTTTTTTCCACTCATCGCCTCACTTGCAAAAGCAGAGACACCAGCAGAGACGGACACCAACGACCGCTGGGGTCAGCGTCGTATTCAGAGTGTGGATCCTAAATATTGTTATTTGTCATTTTACCACCATTAGCACTTAGCACAGTAAACAATATAATTCAGAATGCCTTCTGTGGGGAACGTCTATGCAAAGTTTTTTCATGTGGTATCATGCTGCAAGTCCACCTCCACGACGACAAGCAGGCAGGAACGTTATGCACATGAAGTGCACACAAAACCAAAAATGAGAAGTCAAACCTTCTGGTCCCTCTCTCCAGACCCTACGATCTTGGAAAATTTCTGTACGATGCTCATACTGCAATGCCAGGCACTTAGAAATAAATGCATTTGCCCTAGGGACAGACTGGAAAGATGTTTGCCTTTCCTTCCCCTTCTGATTGCGTATTCAAAGGTTTTTGTCTTTTCCTACATTTTGCATAGCAGACAGCCTACTCACAGCACTCGATAAACAATAAATAATAATTATTTTATACAGTATGTATTGATCACTTTGCCCACTATCGAAATGCAGCTGTGTCTGAGGTGGATAATAGCCACACAGAAGCACTAAATAATAGTTTCAAGTAGTATTAGGAGCCCCCTGGGAAGCGTCTCTGGAAAACACAGTCCTTCACATCCCCTAACAAATTCAGATACATGCACCGAGAGGATAATGGAGACCTATTTCAACAAGGTGACAATGGTCCAGCAAAGAGGCATCTTCCTGACTCAAAATCAGCATCCCAAGAGCAAGAATTTATCCCTTCAGATGTCTTTGCAAAGGCAGGTTATTGTTAAGCTTCCTGTTTTATATGGGCAACATCACAGCAGTGAGAACTATCAATCCCTCCTCAGGGCATGGGATTAGATCCTGGTCTCAATTACTGTGAAGAAAATCAGGTATTACTTCGTTTACTTCAATAGTTAACTCCAGATTTAAAATGTGCAACCTGGCAATAAAATCTGGCTTCTAGTACCCTTCTTCCCCTGCTGATAGTTCTGGCAATCTAGTATTTTGTAGCTTGCAGTTTATCAAAGTAATGATTTGATGAGGTAGTCATCTGAAACGGCACCACCTCTGGCCCTTCACTCTCCGAGGTCTTCTAAGACCATGTACGTACTTGCATCATATTTTGATCTGGCTGCCTATCACCAGAGTATCTTCCATGTAAAATCAATGACAACAGCACAGTCTCCACTTCTAGTTCCGAGCTAAACCTCTTCAGTTTGGCAGACAGAAAACAGCATGCACCCGGAGAGAAAAAACAGACTAACAATGGCAGCTTATAGCCAGCTTGATCATGAAGGGCAAAGTGAGCCCAAGAAGATGTATGGAAAACAAGTGAGTTTTCATCCATTCCTGCAACTTGAAAAAGAAAAACCTTGGACCCCCACGCGTGAAATGTTTATAAATCAGAAAGAGGGATAGGAGACTTCCTGTAACTGAGGAGCTTCTATTCAGAGTGCTATATATGAACCAAAGAAGATAACAACTACTTTGAAAAAAATCTTACTGTGCATAACTCGGATACATAGACCTCTACTTCTGAAAAACTATTACAGATAGGCACCAAAGTAGCAGACGTCATTTTATAAATAGGTAGAGAGTAGTGAGAAAATAAAGAGCAGGGAAGCTTCTTTAAGGTTGCAAGGCATGGCTTTGCTGGGGTCTGGAGCAAAACAGAGGCCAGAGGAAAGCAGTGCAGTACAAGGAGAAGTTCTTTGTCCAGCAAGCAGTACTCTAATTGCTCAATAGTGGAGTGGATTTTTCTGACTAATTGCTCTAATTCTTGCTTTCACATCTCTAGCTCTAGCCCTGCCATTTGCAAACAAGTTGCATGGAGAGGAAGGAAAAAAAAATCATTACCACGGTGAGGTTTGCACCGGCCCCCTCCAATACTGCTCCCCTCCCCAGCATATGCCACTGGCATTGTGGTGAGACTTTTAAAAATGTATGACATGCCCTAGATAAAGTATTTTGTCCCTGTCTATACGATTATCAGTAGATACATCAGCCTTTTCTGGTGTCTTCATTAAGAGAACACCCAGTTCCCTTTCTAAGGGGCCTTGTAAATTAGCAGTGGCACAGATTTATACCCCTGGGCACCTGGCCACTTCCTCCCAGCATTAGGACGGCGTGCTCTGCTCCCATCACCAGAGAGAAGAGGCAAAGGCGAGAATACACAGGCATAGACATGTTCTTCATCTTCTCTTGCTTGCTCCCTTTAGAATAAATTTCCAAAACTTTTTTACCAAGCTCATGTGCTTGTTTTAACTTAAAGACATAATGCTGTCAATAAACTGGGGTAATTCTGTTGGTGCAATTTTTAATAAATTGCAAAGTGGGACCGTTCATCTTCGAGGTACTTACTCTGCTCTGAGATCTGGGCTTGCTAATTCAGGGCAGTGGCTGTAGTACCCACAAGACATAGCTTTCGCTTACATCTCGCTAGAGGAGCGAGCTGGCTCACGGGCGCTACCCAACTCCCTGATGCAGTAGAAACTGCGCATGCTGTTATCATCAGTTCCTGGTCCTCCCCTTTTCTGTTAAGCAGAGGTGATGAGACAGAGGGGTCAGAGCCTGGAAAAGGCTCTGGAGACAGAACAGGCAGGAGTTAGAGGCATCATCCATCATGCCAGGATGTCCAAATGCTGCAACACAAGACCTAGAAGTTTCCATCTAAACTAATGCTCCAAGCATGGCAGCAGGGGATGGGAAGGGAAGATGCACTGCAATACTGTCCCATAGAATATAATCTCCTGGGTTGCTTCCTTAGGTTCTCCGAATGGCATTCACCAAATCCTTGAAATCAAGCATTTGTCTGGTACTGTTTAATGGAAATGAGGCTCAAGGGGAATTTGCCATTGAAACAATGGCAGAGAAGTCTGCGCAACACGGCAAGAATGCAATTATTCTCTCTGGCNCCGCAAAAATTCAATTTTTTTTTTTTGTTTTTTTTTTTTTTTTTTTTTTTTGCCATGTTAGCATTTTCAGTGCCTTTTTGCCCAGAAGTTAATACCCAAGGTGAACTTAGAAGCTGCAGTCCAAACTGCGATCAGATCATCTCGGTTGTGCCAAACAAAGCTGATCTTATCTCACTGGTGACCTTATCCTACTTGAGAGAGCAAAACTCATTGCAATAATAAGAAAAAACAGAGATGGGAAAAGAGTAATCATGACAGCGCCTGGTCAGAACTCTCTTTACCATCGTTTCAGGGGATTAGTTCTAAGCCCTTCTCCTGCAAACGTCATTTTTCACTCCAGCGGGAGGTACAACCTCCAAAGTTGTTCTGGCCACTTGCAGGACATATCTGTTTATTCTTGATTCACAGACCTTTTCCTCCTCCTAGCACGTTCCTTTGCATTTATTTAATGCCTACGGAGAAGCTCTACACAGCATATACAGGACGCGATTTTCTGAGCACTGTTTTGTTTAGCTGAGTGTACAGGGGACAGAAACTATACAGACACACATTTGAATGTGTGGCAGCATATGAATGGGGGAGTGTGTGCCAAAAACCCTGATGTGCGTACCCAGGCGTGTAAGGGTGAACCCATTCAGATGATAGGATTTCTTGAAGGAAGAGTGTGTAAGAGGGCTTAAGTAAGAGTAGTGTGTGTGCAAATGCTACATTCAGGGCAAGGCATGCAGGGAAAGGGAGCATGTTTCATGACATCAAATAATATAGTTGGGGAAAAAAATGACACAAGCCCTTCTCCAAGTCTCATACAGTCTTTTCCACTACCTTTAAGAGCATTATTGTGAGAGGGTGTGTTGTACATGTACATTTATAGTTAGGAATACATAAGCATAACAACAGATGAGACAGATGTGTATGCACACTTGAGTGTGCAAGGGAAAAAGAAGAGAGAAAAAAAAAAGCTGTACATTCTTTCAGCCAGCAATATAAAATTTGATGGTTGTCACGTTGGCTTTATCACCTCCACTACCAGATATCAGACGCGTATCTACACCTCATTCTAAGACAGACACTCTAAGACAGAAAAATACCCATTACCATCTCTCATTGTCAACAATCCCACTGTGACTCTGACTCGGTGCTGGCCCAAAAGGAAGAGAGCCACTTCTACAGGCAGCATCCAGTGAAATGGTCAAAACCAAAGCCACAGTTTGGAGTTAACACACAAATCTTCCAACAAGTATTTCCACCAGTTTTGAACTCCATTCTTTCCTGCTTCTTGAGTCTTCTAACTCCGTGGGATCACTCTAGTTTCTGATATGTCATCAGCCCCCTCTGCAGTAAGACTCAGCAGTTCCTTATCACTACCTCCTCCACTTGAACTCTGCGTCCTCTTCTTGTTTCTGAATGCTCAGATGGAGGATGAAAATGAACTGATGGCATCACAGTGTGCTTCCCTGACAACACATACCATGTCATACCCGCTTGCCCATCAGCAGGGTTGGGTAAGAATAGGAATGGATGAGTACTAAAAGAGGAAGAGCATGGAAAGACCTGTGATCAGAAAAAAAGCTGGATTTAACATGAATGAAAGATAAACCTCTCTTTAATAAAATGCTCAGCCAATGCATCTACAGGAGCTACTCCTTGAAGAGCTCCAGCGACTCCTCAACTAAGATTAAATATTATTTCCACTTTGCCCTTGACCCCTTCAGCAACCCTGAAGTACAGACACCTTGACTGCTCAAGACCAGTGGTACAAGATAGGGACATTTTCTGCTGTAACCACTAGGTAACATGCCTAACAATTCAGGAAACACAGACAGTTTGGGGTTTTGTATCTAGTCTTGTGTACTTAGCTGTACCTGGCCACTTATCCACACAAGACAGAAACCTTCCCAGGCAACAAGAACAGGTGGAATAAGGACAGCAGTGCAGAATGACGGCATCAGTGCAGGACAAGACAGGCTGCCCTCTCTTCTTCTCAAAAAGCAGCCCCCTCACGCCCACTACAGCACCCATCTCATGACTAAGCTCGGATCTGCTCCACAGTCACTGAAGTGTAGGTTTCCCCAGCAGAATTTCTTTTATCCCATGAGCTCCTGAAAGATAACTTGTAGGCATGTTTTTATAAATAACTGATCAGTTGGGAAGCTCTCAGGGTAAGGAACAACTGATGCAGCCAGTGCCCTTCTAATGGTTGGGCTATCTCATTTTTAAAACCTTATGCACCATTTTGAATAAACATGAAAATTTGGATAAAGTGAAACAATCTGTTTTTTTCTCTACTCACATGCCAGACCAACAAAGTGCCATCAAAGATTGTTCTGTCCATGGGAGGAAGTACTTCTTACTCACAATCAGATGACAATAAACATCTTTGTTTTGCATGAGTCTATAACTTGAAGATTTAAGGTGAGATGAGGAACCCCAAACAGGACTCCAATGAAACTGGGGTGAGGGGGGAAAATTGTCTCCCTGCTGCTATAAAACGCTGGGGGGTGGGAGTTTTCTAGCATAAGCAAAATCCTCCAGGGAGCCAAAAAGAGCAAAACATACCTTCTTTCCACTTAGTGAACACTATTTTTGACAAAAGCCTTTTAGCCTGTGTTTAATGATAGGTGTGGCATATCTCCAGGGCAAGCTTAAAGCCTTGCTTTTAACCTTTAATGCACTGTATGCTCCTTTTTCAAAGTTAATAGGCATTAGGTATCCACGCTATGTAAGTACTTTCTGAAAATCCTACTGGGTACCTACTTTGGAAAATCCAACCCTAACTGAGTTTTGAAAACCCAACCCTAAGCGGCTTGGGTCTCATCACCTCTTCTGTCAAAGGAGGTTAAGCCAAAACTGACTTCCAACCACACAAGTGTGACCATAATGAACTAGCAGCCAGGGCTCTGCCCTACACTGCTGGCAGGTCTGTGTCCTCCTACATGTCTCCTCTCCACACTTAGTGAAAGGCTCTGATTGATGCTGTGAGACTGTTATAGATTCTGCACCCATCACTGTATCAAGGCATATTCTTGCATTTCCCATGCTCAGTGTAGGCTTTAAGACAGGCAAGTTGGAAAGCTAGACAAATGCATATATTCAAGAAAGGGACAGCAAAAAAATGGAGAGCAGTTCCCCTTCTATAGCCTGGCCCCTGTGTCCCAGAGCAAATACAAAGCTTGCTTTAGGGCACCATATAAATTGGTATTATAAATTCAGATGGTGCACCAGGGAGTGCCTCATTCTGTATGATTGGAGTCATTCTCAGGAGCAGTTCAGGCACTCAGCCTGCCACATGCGACTGCTGCCCCAAGGGCTGCCATTACAGATGCATTATTACAAAGCGCTGCAATAAAGCATGAACTAAAACAACTTCATTGAAATGAAGATTAATACAGAACATGTGTTCACCTCCATACACTCAGAAGGAACAGTCCAGCAAACACAAGTACCACAGTGCTGGGGCTGATGGGCTAGGGGAGCAATGCAACTGGCCAACCGCCGCTATTGCTGAAGGCAAGCAATACATTTCCGTAGCATCTTTTAAGTGTCCAAGGATGGATTTAATGCAGCAGCTGTGACGCAGAGAGCGAGGCAAGCAAAACATGTGGAGTGCTGTAACATGCAGAAAAGTGAGCTGTGTCTGAGGCAGAGAACAGAGAGGGATGCTTGAAATCTACAGAAGCAATACCACTAGCTGCAGAACGATCCGTGCCTTTAGTTATCACAGACTTCAATGGATATTGATAGATATTCTCAGCACTTCAAAGTGTCATATCCACATGAGACTTACAGGTGAGAAAGATCAGGATAGTTGATCCATACCCCTCACAATCAGAACAGGATTAATCCCCATAATCTATTTGTTGGTGTCACCGCTGCCTCACGTAAACTCTCCCATGTAATACAACACTCACTACCTCCCCCTTCTGACGCCCTCTCAGAGCCTCATAAATTTCACTATTGGCATAAACTGAGGGCCATTTCATCTATATATTTCCCTGTTCAAATTAAGGTCATGATACCCTGTTGTGGTTTAATGGCCCAACTTTCATGCTTCCTGTTCCTGCTGTAGGTCTTTCATTCTTCCTTTCCTTGAAATCAATGTAAGGCTCCTATCAAAAACTGGTTGTGACTACTGACCATGGGTCCCAGTGGATTCTTTCCCTCATTCTACCAACCAAGTCAGCCCTGATCTTATAGTAGCAAGCATAAAGGCATCCAGAATAGACACAATCCATCACATCCAGAATAAATGACTCAGTCTATCCTGGAATGTACTGAGTACTCCTAGATCCCTTTGAAGTCTCTGAGACATGATCCTGTGTGAAGGCATTGAGGGTAAAAGATGGCACAACATCGGGTCTTCTTACTAAGAAAAAAAAAAAAAAAACACACAGGGGGAGGGGACAAGGCATTTCATGACAGACGAGAAAGGGTTGGACATGTCATATAGCAACCAGAGTAACAGATTTGTGATTAATCTGCATCATGGTATTTGGCACTTTAAGGAAATTCAACAATCTTCCCTGAGGGCACACCTCACTGAACACAGACTTTGACCGTTGGGAATCAACTGCATACAAAGAATTTTCTTTATCCTTTAGCAGTGCTTAAGACTTCATAGATGGTCTGTCTTTGGCGTAGCACCTAGATAGGTACATTGTAATGGATGACACAGGTAGTTTAAAAAAAAAAAAAAAAAAAAAAAGTCATGCATCTCTGTATATGGGCTAGAAGTGAGTGGGGGAAAAGGACTAATTAAAAGTAGAGAACAGATGCCCCTGTGATGCTGGCATCTCTATTGCTTTCTGTTTCTGGAATGAAAAAAATCATTTGTCATAAAAATAAATGAACTGACATCAAATATTTAAATTTAAAAAAAAAGAAAAAAAGATTGAAGGGGAGATAAAAATACACAGTAAACAAGCAAAAGCTCCAGATAGCAGGTTTGCCTTTCCTCCCCAAGCTGACTGGCACTGCACCAATGCAACTCAGGAAGAATGAGATCTGCTGCATGCAAAGATCCCTAACAGAGCTGAAGCTCTGCACTGAACATGGATGAGCAAAGGTTGGGCAGCTGCCTTTAGTTGCCATGTCACTGCCTATTCAAAGGGCAATACTGTAAGAAAGGGGTATGAATTATATTATTTCACAGCAAGGTGCCATCCATTCCTCCTTGCACTTCAATTTCATATCACTAAAATAGAGTAGCCTTCACAGCCCTCCCACAGTGCACCTCTCACACCACCACAAATACAGCTCCATAACAGTCTATTGCCATCAGTATTCCCCTGATTGAAGATGACTTAATAAAACATTCTTAGAAGCCAATCAACATGGCTTATAATTAAAAAGGATCCAATATTAAGCTCCATTGAATTATTGCTTTCTCTCAGCTCTCCACACTCCTACTAAACCAGACATTACGCTACATCCCAGGATGGATCTATGCTAGCTATCAGCGGAGAGTTCTGCAGATCTCTGAAGTGAAAGGATTTCTTCCACAATTTTAAAACACAACTTCACTGACCTACAGATCTCTTAGATTTAGACCACATATAGGACCCAACAAAGCTCCACGTGTTGATGTCGAAATGCCTGCATAGACCTGATTCCCATCATACAGAAAGCTATGTGAATCCTTATGCAGGCTTAATACAGAATGACCACTAAATTCCTGTAACAAGCAGATTCCTACCAGGCAAAATGCTGTTTGGATGTTTGTACTTATCTTTGGAGGCACTGAAACTTTCTACTCTTCAGATCTAGGATCAGGATGTGGACTGCAATAAAACAATGGTTGTACCAGGTTAGATAATGAGGTGGTGTCTCTCAGCATTGGCCTCTTGTAAACAGAAGTCAGAATCATCCTATAGGTACTGATCCTTCATCTGAAGGGCAGAAAAAGAGTCAGAAGACCCACCGGGTCTGCAGTTGCTACATTTCATACGACCATCCTAATAAAAGACAAGGTATCCGGCAGGTTCTAATTAACAAAGTTCTGCCTGTCACTGTCTCAGCAAGAGGCCCCAGGGGTTAGGTCAAGGGGATTATTACAACCTGGACACAGCTAGGCAAGTGTCAGTCACAGCTGAACTTGAACATACTGTGTTCAATGCTATGCAAGGAGTCACAGTGATGATATAAAGCATGCTTATGATCGCCCCATGCACAGGCAAATTCGTAACAACAGAAGACTCCATTCTTCCCCCATCCAGCTACAAACCACAGCTGACTTAACATACTGACCTGCAGACAGAAGACATTGATTATCTTGTCCCTTTTTGACAGGCACAATCCTAGGACTATAGCTCAATCAACTTGTGGCACTACTGATCACCACTGCAGAAGTGGCCATGTCATCTGTGAGTCCATCACATATCTGCAAGGATGATACAGAAAGTGATGCATCACAAATAAATTATTCTATGTTTTGTCTGAAACAGAGTTTTACTGGGCTTATCAGTATAACTTCAGAAATCTTGTTAAAAAGGCAAGTGTTAGAATTCCCTGTGTAGATGCTTGCTGCAAGATAGGAGTTGTTTTTTGTCTTCCTTAGCTTAAGCTCCTTCCAAAATGATGCAAGCTGACCTGTGAAAAGTTATCTTATAAAGAAACAATGAAGTTATACTAGCATATCAGTTTAAGTTCACACTTATACATACTGGTATCACTTCTCCAGGCAGACAATGTATTAGATAAGGGACTTCATGGCATTATCAACAGCAAAAATGGAAAGAAGCTACCTCAGATACCAGCACCAACAGAGAACTGGGGTCATCTCCTGGGTCTTGTCTCCTACCTCCGGAAAGAAAGTGTGCTTTTATGTCAAGCTGGAATGACCGAGAGCTGGAACCTGACAGTCCAGACACCTGCAACCATGTCTATAAGCCAGTCTCCTTTTCCGTACATTGTCTTATCCACTGTAAAATGAAGAGCACCTTTCCATGTATTTTACAAAGGTTAACTATTTAATTCTAAAGATAGCTTCTACAAATAAAAATTAATGGAATGCTATAAGTGAAAAATCTTTTGAGGAGATGTATGAGTTACTACCCTGATGGTAAATTTTTGAAGTTTTCTTTTCCAAAGAAGTAAGCTACAGATACATGCACCAGTTTTACGTGTTGTGAGCTCTTTGGCAGTTTTGGAGTCAGAAATCTGGCTACACTCCATCTCTAAAGACCTCCCATATTAACAAGAGTTTCCCTACTGTAAAACATTCAGAATTACTCCTTCTCTCTCCCTCTGTCTCAGAGAAAAAAAAAAAAAAAAAAGATCTTGCAAGGGGTTATGATGCATCTTTAATGATGGAGCCAAGAGAAGCGCCTGCCATACAAAGAAGCTAATCAGTCAATCAAGAGCCAGCTCACCAGACAGAAGCCGTCAGTGCCTAACTGCTCTGTCTCCACCTGTCCAGGGGAACAACAAAACAGCATGGGACATGCCTGACAATTGAGTGCAAAACAGCACACATATTTATATATTCCTAAGCATTAAGGGGGCAAGTTGTTGCTGCAAATTAACATTTTCAAGAATAACAAACACAGCACCACACATGTACTGATGTGCATTTGAAAGAAGGCTAGTGACTCTTATCTTTTTGAAAACAGCAGCAATCCGCAGGATATAGAAGGGCAGTAGGTGAGAATTGCTATAATTAGGCTAGCTGGAAAATCCTTTGCCATAATCTTGCCAACCTAAATCAGTTAAGTGAAGGGTGGTTTAGAGAAGGAAATACATCTCTTAAAACCAGCTATAGGAGCTGTATGGCTTTGTATTAGTGAGAGCATAAAGGTCATGATCTTTATTACCTGCGTCCAATAGAGGCTGACTGAACAGGCGGAGGCAAACCACATTATCCTTATCTGCCTCAGTTTCCCCAACTAGAAAAGAATAATGAAACCTACCTAGATTATAAAGGGGTGATTGATTTTGCAGCTGGCTTCATTAATACCCATAAAGTACCCGGAGACCCCTGCATGAAACGCGTTGCCCAAGTACTGACTTAAACTTGCTGGTTTTTTGAGGGCTCTTGTAAGGAACTTGGATTCCCTCCCCCCATTCTCTTCAAACAGGTGGGCGTTTGGCAAGGGACCGGGCACACACAGCGTTTATTAAAGCATCCAGCGGCTGAAACCAACCCGCCCGGTACCCCGCCGTGGCGCGCGAGGCTGCGGGCAGCGCGGCGGTGCCCCTCTCCGTGGTGCTGAACTCTGCCGGGCTTCCTGCCGCGCCCCTCACCGCGCCGCGGGTCGCTTCTGGTTGCCCTTCTCCGCGGCTCCATCTGAGCGGCCAGGCTCTCACCAGTACCCTTGCCGTAACTGGAAGTTACCCCACTTTATATGCTGGCTGGGCTGCGTGGCAGAGATACGGCGAAGAACTCCGCAGCGTGTCGTTGGATTATTTCAACAGGCGAACCTGAGCGACGAGTCGAGACTCTCCTGCCTGACAGCCCATCCCAGCCTGCCCTCGCTCACTGACCTGATCGCTCCCCTGAGGAGAGAGGCGGCTCAGGTCGTAACTGATCTGTGATCTCACCAGACTTCACGGTACGGACATCTTTCCTTCCACTTAAGTCATGAGAGCTCCTTGCATGCACGGGTCTAAATCCTTCTGGATACCGAAGTCTGCTGTGGAGCACTTTGCACACAGCTTTATGCACCCTGAAGCGTGGCCTTGCTTAAAGCTTACTCATCATCCATTCGTATGACAGCAAAAGGCAAGAGGAATAACTGTGTACTCTGGATTGTAAAATTTTATATATCTATATATATATGTATTACTTGGGAGGGGGGAACAGAGAGGGATCTCTGTGTCCCCAGCTTACCTGCCTTTTTTTTTTTTTTATTCTGGGTCACCACCTATCTAGTTATTTCTATGATCACAGGGGCTTGGGCCAGCAGCAGGCCTCAGAGAAGCTGTGCAACTGTTGTGCAGGAAATAGTCTGAAAAACGTAGGGGAAACGCATCTCATCTCTCTCACCAAAAAGCAACACTTGGGTGAAAGTAAGCACAGGTTTTCCATGTGCACACATATGGGCTCATATAACAGGAAAACCTACCTGATCAGAGAACCCTACTGTCAGCCAGGAGGAAGAGGGGACTGACCAGCTGCCTAACATACAATACCCTATACAAGGACAAACCTGATCTTTTGTTCATGAAATATACAGTGATAGCCCCTTGTTCTGCCTGATCTCTGCACTCACCATGAGCAAGAACAGCAGTGAGGGGAAACGCCCTGTTTCTCACCAAGTCTTTTGGAGCTTGTTAAATTACCAATTGTTTCCTAACCTGTAAATTTATGCCCTTTCCTTGCGGAAAGGGACAGCAACTTAAACTTCAATCCTCAGTACAAGGAACAAACAAAACCTCCCCAATCTTCTCTCAGGGATGACTTCCAGGCACGAAAAGGCAGGTGGGAAAGTATTTCCCAGCCTCACAGAGGTGACATTAGACTAAATTCATTCATGTTTGTAAGGCTCAGATATTACAAGAATGCAGGTCATAGAAAAAGCTTATCAAGAAAATTACATACAGGGTCCTCAGTGCCTACCTCTAATCTTAGGAACTCTCAGGATGGCGATGAGAGATAAATAAAATCATACTTGCTCTGAGGGTTAACTCAGTGTCATGGCTAAAATCCAAATTGAGTAATTACATTCTGTCTCCTGAGTGTGCCCTTGAAGTTTCTGCTAAGCATGTGACTTCCCTTCACTTCCTGTTGCCAAGTTTTGCTAGGTGTCCCTAAGTATCAGCCGTAGCCACCCACATGACCTGACTGGCATTGCGGGAAGAGGAAGGTTTTGTTCAACCCCCACTCTGAAATCTTTGGATGAAAGGTCTTCTTGCATTTTCATACCTCACATGAGTTCCAAAAGCATTTTGCTAGGGTTGTTTCACTCTTAGCAGCAACACCATATTTGCCCCATAGCACATTGTATAAATACCCTTTCCCTTGTGACAGCAATACCATGAGTGTGCCAAACCTCCAACATCCACAGCACACCTCTTTATACTCCCTTCTTCAACAGAGATGCTGAATAGGCTGAGAACACGTTGGCTCTTTGTTTTTGGCATGGGCTTTAAAGGTAAACTTGAGCATCAGTGTCATTCCCTGAACTACAGCAAGGGCCTATAGAAACCCGAGACAAAAATCTCCTTGTGATACTAACAGAGCCATGAATTGTCTCTTACAGACATTTTTATACATCTCTTTATTGTATATTTACTTAGGCTTCCTTTTTTACAGCACATTTTCTCCTAACAGAAAACATGTTTTATACCCTTCCAACATTACTCCAGAGAAGCCAGGATGAAGACAAAGCAAAAACAGCATCTACTTCTCACAAGCTGCTTGATTTTCCTGGAATGAATCCTATTCTTAGAAATGCTGGGAAGGCAATTGGTGATTAGGGTCTGCTCAGATCGGGAATCCAGGTACAGAGAATCCTTTATCCGCGAGATTTTAAAATGCCACTGGCACAAAGGGGGAAAAAAAAAAAAAAAAGAAAAAAGAAAAGAAAAGAATAATAAAGAACAAACTTTCTTCCCCCAACTAGATCTCACATCTTAAGGATATACAGCTACCTTATTCAAGCTGAAACAGCTTACAGTTAGCCACTTGATTATTCAAAAATCTGGTCTCTATTCCCTTTTTCACCTGACATCCCAGACCCTGCTAGCCAAGATACAATATCATCTTGCTAAATCCTGACATGCACAAGCAGAAGGCTTCCAAAAGATCCCAAAATGCACACATCCAGACTACCTATATTTCCTAGAAGCTGCAAAGCCAGAGAACTTCATTCTGAAGTTAAATCAATTACCAAGGCTTTTTTTTTTTTTTTAAATCTAATATTAAGCAGCAAGTGGGAAAGGTAGCTTTTCACTACCTGAAAAAATAATAAAAATAATAAAGTCTAGTTCTTATAAATGTTTTCCATCCACACAGTCAGTAACCTCCATTAACAGAAGAGAGGTCTGTCTTGTAATGTGACATTCCAAAGTGCTGAAAACCTGCAGCTCCATTTAGCTTTAATAAAGTCTGTGGGCAACAAAACAAAAATTAGACTGGAGCTGTCTGATAGTATTTTGCTATACTGGGGGCAAATAATTGCCTTCATCTATACTTGAAAAGAAGCCAACTGCCATATGTAACTTGGCATCCCAAATGACTTCAAGCTTGAGCTCGTGCACCAGCTACACAGAAGGATGCTCACCTGCTCTTGAAGGAGCAAGATGAAAAAGGCACTTGAAATCCACCCTTCCGAACATAGGCAAAGCAACGGCTGCAAAAGACCTATCAAAATCTTTGAATTTCTTACTTGAAGGAACAGCTATGAAGGAAGAAGGGACAGCTAGTTTTCTGTGGCTCTTGGAAGTCTCCAACTGAAACTAGTCAAGGGAAGCACTATCTGGACTGTTAAGTGTCTATGGGGTGCACTTAGTGACTGGAAGACAGCTACTGCTAGTGACTAACCACAGTGATTCAGGAGGTACATATGCAGCTGACTCCAACACTTCAGCAGTAAGTCCTACTCCTCTGAATTGCACCTACATTTTAATAACTTCACCCCCAGGTCAGTGCGATCCAGACCCAGCACTGTCACCTGTAATAGTGAAAGCCATCTCCGTAGGAAATGCTGGACATGTCCCACAGAGCTGAAGTCCTTTGGCAGTGAAAATAGAAATGCTCAGCTGTTCTAGGCCAATAAAGCACAATGACAACACAGACTGACACGGAACATTCTCTCTCCAAGAGAGCATTGCTCTGCTTTGCACCTTTTTTCCTATTTGCAATACAACCCATCTTCCGTAATCTCAGTAAATGACCATTTTCCATGCTTGACTCAGACTAGCTACAGAAATGAAAAGGCAGGAGCTACATACAGAAGTGACATAAGCAAATGAGCCATCTGATGACAGCTTACTAAAAGAGAGCAAGAACTTCGTGATCCCATCCACCCCCCAGTTTTGTCACTGTACTATATGGAAGGACAGGATAATAAAGTCATAGCCCTGCACACGCAGAGGATTGATGTAAAATCCTGCAAGACATCATACACTCTGTTGATACAGGATAGCTCTCTAACTAGCTAAAATGGGCTTCATCCTTCCTTTGTTGCCCTATGCTGCCTCATCTCCCCTGTTGGACTTTGCTTTGCCTCAGTGAACTCCCATTGTTCACAGCAGAACATGAAGGTTGATGAATTTATCCTCACATTACTCTCTGGAAGGCAGAGAAGTGTCAACTTCTCATCTGCAAAAGGGTGATAATTAAATGCTGAGAGAATAAATGACTTGCACAAGGTCACTTGGGAAGTATGTGGCAGAGCTGAAAATTAAATGCAGATCTCCAGAGCTGCGGGTCAAGGCCCAGAACACAAAATCTTTCTGCCCTGCTGGCACAGTGGGGATCAGACTCCCAGCATATCATAAGGCACTCTGTAGGACTGTGTGTGTTATGGGAGATGAACTGAACTTCTCGTGTACAGTTTCTCTGTAGGAAGAATCGGATAAATTTCGAAGAACCAGGTAAATATCAGAGATCCAGGAAACAAGAAAGCAACACAGAATCTACCTGAAGAGCTATGAAATGCCTTTTCAACATCTTGTATAAGGCAAAGATGCCCTTGTAGGTTTCTTCTATTGGATATACTACTAGTCCAGGGGAAGATCCGACATCAACATCATGTTTAGTGTGCAGAAGTCACAAAACGCAGCCGTGGAGTTATCTTTCCAATTTAACATAAGGTTTGTTAACAGATTAAAGATTTTTAGTAGCACTACAGATTGTGTCAGAGTTACAGTTTAATAACTATGCTTCTGCACCTTCTTGTCTTGCTTGCTATGTAAACTCCTGCTACGCACCCTCTTTTAACCTTCTTTCTCTTCTTTCATTTGCAGATGCTTCCCACTAATCCATATGATCAGATTTATCCCCTTCCATGCATGTAACATGCCTCCTTCATATCTCTCCCTAAAAAGAATTCTACCCTAAGGCTTTCAAAAGGAAACCATCATCTTAGCTGATAGTTACACATGTCCTCCTTCTTGTGCTTTTTCAAACTAGGAGTGACACAACACATATTCCCATGGTCTCCACAGAAATGGAGGGAAAAAGTAGGGGCACTGTAACCCATAAAGTCTCCTTAGAAAAGCAACATGGTGTCAGGAAGATAGCCAGGCAGCAACACAGGGCTGAGCTGCTATGAAAGTGGCACCGGGCAGGGGGAGGTACTTTTGAAGGCACCAAGAGGGGAGCAGGTAAAAGAAACAGCGGAGAGCAAGGAAGAACTTATCCAGCTGGAGACCTGCACCAGCTAGGTCCCAGGCCCATCTCTGATTTCAGAACAACCAGGCAAAACACAACAGTATTCTGTAATTCCTTGATTGTTGGTGCTGCTTTTTGAGAGGTATCAGTACCATGATGGATTTCAGTGGCCCTGCCCATCACTAACCCCAGGTGTCTACCTCATCTTAGCGGTGAATATTCCTCATGTCTAACACATGTAGCTACACTGCTTTGCTGCTGCCTGAACTCCGCTGTGAGGTCCCAGAGTGGCCCTTGTTCTTCATGTGTCCGTGGAAGAAAGCAGATGGATAAAGTTTAGCTCTGACAATAATAATAATAGTTGAGTAATAATAATAAATCAAATGCTGTCATCACAGTTCTGGCAAATTTCTACTGATTTCACAAATCTTGTGGTTTTGTTCAAAAAAAATTCAAGTCACTCAAGTTGTGGCATTAATTCCCAGCTTCACCTGGGCAGCTCACCTTTTCATATTACATCCCAGTTTCCACATGATTTGATGGTGCTTCATCAGATAAAATATCTGGAAAAAATTCTAACTATAATATTTTTGTTCCAGACACACTCCACCATCAAAATAAGTGGGTATTTGTTTTGTTCTTTAAAAGCAATATAAGCATTCATGGTCAGGAGAACTATCTGGAGTAAAGAAAAAGATCGAATGGCTATAAAGTATAGCCCAAAGGGGATTTTAACAACTGTAGTTCAATTTTCCTAGTAAATTAAAGCATTGTGGAAAATTTTCACCCTGAAACAATGCATTTATTGCCCTGAAATAACTGAAAAAAAAACAAATTTTTTATGTTCCTGTCCTTTTTTTTTAGACTGTTGCTTAATACTCTTAACCCGGTCACTAGAGGGTGTCATCAAATTACAGCTTTGGAAATACAATCAAGTTAAGACCATCCCAACAGCTTAATTCATCCTAAAGAGCATCCCCAGATGAGACATCATCCGACTATTCTGTGTAAGAACCTGACTTCACCCTCTATTATTGTCCAAATATTGCAGAGTCTTCATAGTGAAAACTCTGCTTTACTGCCTGTGAAGAGTACATGCTGCTGCCCTATCTTGCTCCTGCATTCACATAGAGATTTTAGTTAAAAAGAACATAAACAAAGTCAATATCCCTAAAGCTTTTCTTGCCCTGTTCTAAGAGGACGCATATGCTCGTGCATGAGGATAATCTCAGACATCTTTATTAATATCTCAGCAGTACAGCACTGTATCCCTAAGTAACCACTGCACACTGACTCCAACCCATTACATCTGTTTACAGTGCCTATACACAGATAACTTCATAGATCTTACAGACGAGAACTGCCAATCGCCCAAAGGTGATCAGCGGATTTTACTGCTAGAATCAAAGTTGCGTACCCCCTTCACAGCAACATCTCTGCTAATGAGAAAGGGGAGAAAGGGAAGAAAGGCTCACCAGGCTGGTATCATTAGGGAACACACCCCCTCCTTAACAAACATCTCCTTTTTGTCCTCCTTCTTTCTCCTCCAAATCCACAGCTCTTAGCCCTAAGAGGAAAATCTCTGTAGGACTCCATGTAACAGCTATCCAAAACAAACAGAAAAAGCTAAACCCAGTAAGACTTGATCAGCAGCTAGGTCAGGACTAATAACCTCCACGGAAGAAGAAAACTAAAATACTTTCGGTATTGTCAGGGCAACTATGGGAGTAAGGACTGTTGGTAAGGGCTCAGGTGTGCCAGATCCATGTGCACAAGCCACAAATGACAGCTCTGGCTGCCCCACTGCAGGCACTTCCCCAGTGGATCTTACAGACATGACTGACGATAAGAATAAAATGGGACACCCCTCCCTGCAGGCTGCTACTCTAACTGTACTCTGAGCAAGTATGCATATCATAATGGGACAGCAAAAACATCATCAGTGGAGGAGCTGTGGGAGCCAGGCAGAACGCAGGCATATGCTGCCTGAGAGACCACCGGGTACGACGCAATGCAGTGTCCTGCTCCGTTCAGAAAGGAGTGTTCCCGAGCACATGACACAGACCCAGAATGCCCCCTCACAGCAGACGCAGCCTGCATGAGCACACTTGCACTGTGATAAAAGGAGAGAGATGCTGCAGATGGGGAAACAACATCTCCACATTTCCATGGAACATTAGTTTGAGGGGTCCCGCAGGGCAGCATGGGGAGCATGCATAATTTTCAACCTGCCAACCCCAAATGTGCAAGGAATTGTGTGACAAAGACCCAAAATTAGGCACATAAAAATGATTAACTTTCAAATCCTGGGGGTTTCTCCCTTTTGTGTAAACAGCTCTTCCTGTTGCTGCAGCTTCATTATTCTTCGCTTTCGAGATTTTGATGACTCTAGTGGAAGAACATCAAAATTTGGATGGGAGTCAGAGCTTTGAAACCAATACAAGGAATGCCCCTGCAAATGAGGTATAACTGAGAATCACAGGCACATCACAGCCCCCTTTTCTTTTGTAATTTTGCCTCCAACATGCTCACCCTTTCCAGAGAGGAGGGAAGGCACATAATGAAGGCTTCACCATGGTCTTGCTGGGACTGGCAGCTTCACGCTACACGAATACCACCTTTCTCTCTACCTGATCTCCCACTTTTCACCCTCTGGTTAAACATCGTCCCTGCTCTTCCCATCACACTCTTTCCCTCTCAGATGCACTTCACCATCTCAGCCTTCTCCCCACCTTTTGCAACCTTCTGTCCTCCACGCAAGCCCATTCCCAGCCCTTCTCAGCTGCTCCCACCTACACATCATTCTCTCCCCCTCCTCAGCCTTACCCCCACTCTTTCTAACCCTTTAGCCCTCACAAATTTCTCTGCTCTCCTCACACCTACAGCTGTAACCCCATTCTCTGTCCTCCTCCCCTCAGTTGTACTCCATTCCCCAACTTTCTTACTCCTTCAGCCCCTGTTCCCTGCCCCACACGTTGCTTTCCCTCCTCAGTTCCCATGCAGGTGTTTCTAAGGCTCTCCCCACTCTGCTCTGGGATCATCCTTCCCACTAGGCCTGGCTTGCCGCCTTTTGTTTACACACAGTCAGGTCTTCCCTCCCCAGCTTTGCTTCTAGATCTGCCACTTTTAGAGAGCCACCATGACCTACTTAAGTTCCCTGACCTAGTTATAGCAGAAATACCAACTCTAAACTCTTGAGAAAAAAAGGACAGCAGGAGGAGAGAAATATTATCATTATTGTTTGAAATGAAAACAAACGCACCAACACAGGGCTGCTGAGTTATTCCAGCTCTGGCCATTTCCTAGGGAAGCAAGACCAGCAGTTCACTTGATATTGCAATGCCAGTGTGTCCATGGATAACACAGGTCTAGAAATTACACAGAAAGATGGTCTGTAGTCTCTTCCCAGCATCCCATTTTCTTTTTCTTATTCCAGCCTCCTTCTTTCTGGCCTTGCTCGCTCAGGGCTTGTCTTCAGCTCCACCCAGGTATCTCATAGCAAATCTGGTTTCACCCACTATTCTCACCAGTCCTCCTTGCCTGTGAATCCTAGCTACAGCAGCAGCCCCTGTTTGCTCAAGAACAGCATTTCTACAGCTGAGCTTCATTTAGAAATCAAGCAATGCTGTGCATCTGTTTGGTTGACCTCCTCAGCCCTTTCATTCCACTTCAGCTATTGTCACAGCTGTCTTCTCTTCTCCCTTCCCCTCCAACCTGTGCTATTCACCCACCTTGCTTCTCTACCGGGCTTGGTGTTGCATTGCTGCCTCCTCTTTGCTTTACCAGTTCTGAAGGTGCTGTCAGCAGTGCCAACACTGACACTGACCTAGTAAACCTGACTGAAAATAGAAGATGCTCTCCAGAACTAGCCAGGAGTCTCTGGGTTAGCAGTGCCCATTCACTTGAGTGCTGTGTACTGTGCTCATGGCTTAGCAGCTGGGAAACACTGCCCTGTGACAGCTGGGTCTGTGATTCTCTCCCAGCTCAGCTTTTATTTTAGTTCCTGTTAATAGTTTTCCCTGTAGCATTTGTATTTTAGGAATCATATTGGCCCCATAGTTCTGTGGAGGAGTTCAGTAAATCAAATTATGTCCCTCACAGCTGGTATTTTGTGGTGCTGACCCTCCCTGTATGAGGCCAGCACCCTGACTGACACTGGAAGCAGCCTGTGCTGCACCCTGAGCTCACAAGGTACTCCCACCATCACTGCCAAATATTCCAGCAGAGGCTCCCCCTCCATTGCCAAAGTCTCATCAGAAAAATGTAGCTGAGTGCACTGTAGCCCTCCCACAATTCCACCAAATGTATTTATACAGACATGAGAGTGTAGTCTTTCTGCATCCTTCTACTGTGATTTTGTACCTGTTTGCCAGCTTCAGCATAAAACACACTTTTTGGCTATTGATTTCCCAGGTCACGCACTAATCTTCTGTGCAAATGGCTTTGGAAATTTACTGTGGAGCCCCCAGATCCCTATGTTGTCATCAACCACTGCCTGCTAAATGCACACTTGTGGATATACTAAACTGCAGTTTGGGCTCCTGCGTTTCCTTTGTAACTGACTTTCTTTGTAACTGACCCCCCTACATGTTGGTTTTCCACTCTTCACTATCCTGTATTTACATTTGGGCATGGTCCTATAAAGGCACTGCTAGCCCACAGACACTTCAATCACCCTCAGTTTTGACTAACAGCATCACTTGCCTCTCTGCTCTGTCTCCCCACACAGCTCTGCTCTCCCACCCTACATCGCCTCCAGCCAGCCCAGCCACAGGCCTCCACGCCGCTCTGATAATGCCTCTGGCCCCTGACCTGCATCACATCACATTTAGTCAGATCAAGATCGAATTCTTCTAGCATGCAGGACTGACACGTAGGGTCTGCGATTTCCACAAGTCCTGAATCCTGAATACACTAAGAAAGTGCCTCACATGTGTAGCCATGGGCAGGAACACCTTGCGTTAGCATCACCCCCTACTTCCATTTACAGAGTACCAAGAAGGGGTAAGAGGACTGGAAAAGGGCAAAGTTGTGCCTGCACAAGCTATGTGCAGTGGATCCCTGCCAGCTTCTCAAGACAATGTAAAACCAATGAATTAAGACAATTCCAGACATGCTGATTACGTTTGCTGTTGCGATTTCTGATGGGATTTTCAGATGTCTCTGAGCATTCTCTACCTGGCGTGTGTCAGCCACACTTCACTGCTGCTTTTATGTTATTAGTATTGACAGCCACTCAGTTTAAATGCAGGTTAGGATTGAAATCCTGTCTGTTTGCTTATCTCTGCCTTTTTATCTTGTTTGTTTCTGTTCATTACAGAGAAATCCTCCTTTTCATAAAGCCCCTTTGAATACCTCAGCAAACATGCAAACACAATGCTAAATGGATTAACTGGGAGCTACTGGGGTCTGAAGCCTGCCTGAATAAATGCCCCTGGATCAATCAGCTCTGTGTACCAACACCAATGGTCTGAGTTCCTCCCGATCTTTCTGGGGGTTCAGCATAGGCCCAGTGGCATGCTGGGTATAACTCTTTCCTTTTAGGAAAGGCAGAAGGGGAGAAGAACATCTGGTCTGTAAGACGGAGCTAGTTACTCAGTGACACTTGAACCACTGCAGGATTTTAACACATGGCAATGGCAAGGGAGTGGGTATGTCACAGCTGCAGATTATTATGCCAGATTTTATCATCTCACTTTTAACTTGTCCTCTCCCCCATTTTCTGGTTAATAGCCACACGCTGGGAACTGTCATATTGCTCTTTTGAAAGGTGTTTGGGGCAGGGACTATCTTTCTCTTATGTGTATACAGAGGGCTTAGCACAGTGGAACTCAGGTCCCAAAATGAGACCTCTGAGATATTACTGCAATATCAATAATAGCAATAATGCTCTTCCATCTTTAGGTCCTTACAGCACGTTTTCCAGATGTGAATTTAGCCTCCAAACATCCCCTGTCGGTTGTTGTTGTTATTGTCATATCATCTGTCTGTATTATACCATTTACTTTAGTATCTAGTTCATTGTAAAGCTGAGACACCTGAGGCAGAGGGAGTCTGAGGCATCCCTATACCACAGCACCTTGCACAGCCAGAAAACTCTGTGTCCACACTGGCACTGAGCACAGGCTCTTATGTCCAGCTGGCTGGGAGGGCTTATGAGCTGGGCTGCAGTGCCCTGCTGCTGAAGTGGAGCCACGCTCTCCACAGAGCCCTTCTCTGCCCCAGACCAAGCAGCACAGGCTGGCAGTGCTTTTGGTGGCTCTGTGCCCTACACCCCAGGCAGCAGAGAACTGCCCTCAAAGACTGCCACACAGACTGGCAGCAAACAGCAGAGGCAGGGGATGCATTTTGATTCCAGAACCAAAGATAGCCAGTACACTGACCTCTGCTACTTGAAACCTTCTCTGTAGACCAAGAGCAGTGTGGGAAAAGCCATCTAATTTTCTTCATGGCAATGGAAACCTTCCAGAATGACTAGTGAGGTCTGTTCAGTCCTTGATCTTGGCTAATATGGACAAGGAGATTACCACAGTGCACTACAGTTTGTGAGGGCTTTGACACAGTGGAAACCAGATGAGACACCGCTCAATCAGCTGACTCCTGAACCAGTCATTCATTCTGATGGAGTCTACAATAACAGCTGGGCCAAGGCTTGTCTTTGCACATGCTGCCCATATTTCTTGTGGGGACACAGTAAGGATGGAAACCCTCACCACAGCCACTAGGTAAAACACACAGTCTCACTCTGTGCTAAGGTGGGTGACAGACCAGAAATTCAGCTTTTCAGGGAAAGGGAAGAGAACAGTGTCTCTGCACCATGATGGTAAGTCAGATACTCAGATGCCTACTATGGCTGGTGGCATATTCCACACTCCAAGTGCCCACACATGATGCTGTCAGCCCTAGCAGAAAACAACTTTGTCTCAAACTACACAAAAGGGGGTGGTTAATGACAGAGAACAAAACAGTCCACCACAAGGAAGTATACTTGCACTTATACTACTTACTTAAACAGCTATACAAAGGGTCAAAGATTAAGTACCAGGCCAGCATAGGTACTGCTATCTAAACAAACCTGCTCTCTAAACAAAAGCCTTCATCCAAACCTAACGTACATTAATGTTGATGCTATCTACATCTTTCATTGCTACCGAATGCTAATTATGCATCAACCTGTCTAGCATGCACGCGAGTCTCTTTCACCTTTTAAAGCTAACAAACAACTTTGTGTAAGCCAGAAAGTGGCACAAGCCATCCACCCCAGGAACTCAGACCACTGGGAGTGACAGCCCACTGCATATTGTTTTCTAAAGCATGGGTGAAGCAAGGAAAGTGTAAATTTAGTCTTACAGTAATGTAGCTCATGAATGCTATCTGCAGATTCACTCAGCAACACTGCTTTTTTTCTTCTAGCAGCTGAATATGCACATCTGTCTCAGAAATACTGGTACATGCAAGAAAGCGAGAATCTGCATTGAATGAAAACTGCTGGTGTATCACTTGATGCCACAGACCAACTAGTGTGAACCATCCACACACACATGCCTGGACTGGGCCACTTGACATAAGGAAAGCAGTTCCAGGTAATACAGAAGTCACATAACAAACCAAAACCATGTGGCATGTGGGATATAGACACAGAGCAGCTGTTGGCCAACTGAAATGCCCCAAAAGCTTTCTTGCTACAACAACTATTTAGAAGCCCAACAAAGGCCACACAATTGGAAACATGCCATTCACAATTCAATGTGTTTAATGAGAGCCTGGTAATGAGCACTGATGCTGCCTAGGGGCATGGTAACTGAACAACTAAACTGGAGATTTTGAATCTTCTTTGTAGAAGAGCAGGCACAACAAAGTTGTTACAAGAAGAGGGGACAACTCTAACAGAAATGACACATGTGAGTGTAGGGAAACATAGGTGGTGGTCTGTGAGCTCTAGGAGGAGCTGCAGAACACAGACAACCTAGCCATGGTTACTCATCAGATCATAGCATTTCCCAGCTTTGACATACTATACAGTTGTGGAGGAAGGATACAAAAAGCAGTTGCTGGTACTTTGCACAATTATACATTAATTTATGAGGTGTGTAGTCAGGCTAGAAGATGTGACCTTGCATTTCAAAAGCGACCAGGACAGACACAGACCACCTTGGGTTTTACCCTGAGTAGTTCCTCCAACCTTTATCAGCCATTTTGATCATTCTTGAAGTTCTCTTTCTCCTCCTACGTATTAACATCTTGATGATGAAAAGTGACAAGCTGCCTGATGAACAAAGCAAAAGAGCAGATTCCATCAGAGCAGAAGGAGGATGCCTGTTACCTGCTTGTATCCCGTGTCTGAGAGTAAAAACCCATCCCCAATGTGAATAATTTCTATCCAGTGATAGAGGCATATTGGTGTCATGGGCAAAAAGAGTTTACTGATTTGGGGGGATTTTCAATCAATTTAATTCACTGTCAATGAACAAAATTCTAATTACTGATTCTGGCAGTGAAAGAAACAAACAGCCACACAGGGAAAACACTCCTTGCCCCTGCCAAACCTCTGTTCCCCACTTTCTGCTCCCCAGTCCCCTCCCTAGATGTTATTGTCTGTCCCCCTGACAAGTTGTCCTGGTTTCAGCTTAATTCAGAGTTCATTTTCTTCCTAGTAGCTGCTGTAGTGCTCTGTTTTGGACTTAGTATGAGAACAATGCTGATAACACACTGATGTTTTAGTTGTTGCTAAGTAGTGCTGACACTAGTCAAGGACTTTTTAGCTTCCCGTGCTCTGCCGGGTGCACAAGAAGCTGGGAGGGAGCACAGGCAGGACAGCTGACCCGAACTGGCCAAAGGGCTATTCCGTACCATATGGCATCACACTCAGTATAGAAACTGGGGCGAGTTGGCCAGGGGACACCAATCGCTGCTCGGGGACTGGCTGGGCATCGGTCAGCGGGTGGTGAGCAATTGCTTTGTGCATCACTTGTTTTGTATATTCTTTTATCAGTATTATTATTTTTCTCTTTCTGTGCTCTCCTATTAAACAGCCTTTATCTCAACCCACGGGTTTTAGGGTTTTTTCCCTGATTCTCTCCCCCATCCCACCGGGGCGGGGAGAGGGTGAGCGAGCAGCTGCGCAGTGCTTAGTTGCTGACTGGGGTTAAACCACAACACAGGGACTGCCCCTGAGCCCAGGGGCAATGCAGGAAAATGGGGTCAGCGCCTTGTGTGTCCTCCTACACAGGAGCAGCAGCCACCCCTTCAGAGCCATACCTCCCAGCCTGGCCCACCACCTTGGCTGCTACTCTCCTCTCCCCCCATGCTCCTGCGCAGTCTGTGTCTCTTCTTCGGTCTGCCCTCCTGCTCTGGCCTCCTTGTCCCCTGAGCACGGCGCTTCACGCCCTTTCTAAAATACGCTTTCACAGAGGTGCCACAAATTCCCCCGGCTGCCTCAGAGCCGCCGCCGCCTCCCCTGAGGGCCTCGCCTGGCCCTGCCCTGGGGCCGCCGCAGAGCTGGCTGGGACCGGCCGCAACCGGCCAGAACCGGCCGCAACCGGTACGGGGCAGCGCCGGCCTCCACCCACCGGGGACGCCCTGCAGCCCCGTCGCACCCTGCGGAACGGCCTCCTCGGCGGCCGAGCGTGCCTCCGGCAGAGGCCTGCAGCCGGGCCTGTCTTTAGCGACGGGCCACGCTGCCATTTGCCTTCCCGCCCAGCCGGGCGTCCCGGCAGGGCGCTGCCAGCCCCCGCAGACCCTCTCCCCTCCTTCCCCCTCAGGCCTCTGCAGCCCCCGGCCCCCCGCAGCCGCCTGCGTGGGTGCCAGCGCGATGGATTTCAGGAGCGGCCCCCTGGGCCACCGGTCACTCCTGCTTCGACTGATACATACATTTTCTGCCTATTATACGTATATATTGGTTTTCAGGGGGGAAAGCATTTATTGCTTTTAGCACACTTAGGACTTTAAATAAAAACAAATACATCTATATTGACTGTAGTTATTATGCTTGGTTTCATACAGCGTAAGTGGTTCAAATAAAAATAGATTGGTTGGAGTGAATGTGCATCAGTTCCAATAATAACACAGGCAGCTTCAAGAAGCATATAAGTTTCATTTAATGTGCACTGGGCTTACAAAGAAGAGGGAAGAAACATTGGTTTAGAGCAGCTTTTAGTCTACATTTTCTGTCTAAAGGCTTCTGCATTTACCAGATTTCTGAAACAGAATGAGAGTTCATAAACAAGTGGAAAGAGGGGTTTATTAGGAGGCCCAGAGGGGCATTACAAAGGGAGAAAGTGATCTACAGTAAAACATGACTCTGAGGTAAAATTTCCCAACTACATTACCTCTCAACGGTTAGTCCCCTATGCGTGGCATTATCTCCCCACGGGAAGGCTGGACTTCATGCTGAAGCAAACAAAAATTTGGTATAACAAAGGATCGGCGTTTTTGAGAAAACCATGCTAGCCAAGGGCTAGTTTTCAAAGGGAAAATTAAGAACAAATAGGAAATGAGAGCTGAACAACCTTGTTGGGTCTAGGCCATACGCTTTCAGAAAAGGCTACAGGAAACTAGCATAGAGGAGGAGAGGGGCTGCCTTGGGCAGGATGCAGCCAGGCTTTCTGCCCCTGGTGTTATGCTACTATGATCATAATAGCTCCAGGGCAGATAAACAGGAAAGGAAAAGACATCTCTTTGAGACAGCAGTCATTCTATGGAAAGCATCTAGGAAACGATCTTGGAGACAGTGATTCAGTTTTTGAGACAGCAGTCATTCTATGGAAAGCATCTAGGAAACGATCTTGGAGACAGTGATTCATTTCCAGGAATGGCTGCTGATGGTGAAGGGATCAGTTAAATCTTCCACCTCTGTTACCCAAGATGATAAGACAGAGCAAAGCTGGGACAGTAATTGAAGAGCAAATATTGAAAAGAGACTTGTTCAGATCCGCGTTGACTCACAACAGACTCTTAAAGCCGTGGATATATACCCCGGTCTCCAGTCATGATGGAGATCTGCGATGGTCTTACCCGGGGTAGTACAGGAGGTATACGTAGGGGTAAGAAGCCATTTGGGAGGTACCAAAGAAAAAGGCCCTTATTTCATGATCTTTGAGTCTGCATGTTTTGCCTATTTTCCTCTTCACTCCTCAGATTTCTTCTGCGTCCAGCAGAAAGGAGAACACTGCCTGTATGTTTGAATCCTCTGCCTGAGCGTGGGCTATAACAGTGACCTACCCACTCACACCTGATGGCAATGAAGAGGGATTTTTTCATGGAATTAGAAATGTACCAGAGAATGTTCTCACTGTGCCTTTAGGACAGGCCTTTGAGGTATCCCATCTCCTTCCACAAGCCCCTGGGAGTTCCCAGCTCCAGGGCCATCTGTCCCCCATGGGACCATCTGTTCCCAGTGAGTAACACCCCAGGAGAGCGTGTTTATTAAGACCAGCAGATTGAAGCTTGGCAGGGTCTGCAAGAAAGCAATAGGAGGCCTTTAAATGCAGACTTTCTATTTGCAGCATGTGAAGCGTGCATGTGTGTGTTTCCTCCAAACACCCATATACCACAGGGGAAGGCATTCAAAACCAGGACCCAAAAATAGAAGAAATTGTGTGACTCACAGCCCTGCCACCCTGAGTTGTATGCTCACCAGAAATCCCAGGCAAAGCAGTGTTAGGTGCTACACACCCTCCACACTCATAGCTGCAAGTAACCCCAAAGGAAAACCTACACAATACACATCTAACAATACATCATGTGCTAAAGGCATCTCACTCAATGGTGTTCTTACCTCCTAATGGGTGCTGCTCCAACGCCACACTAAGAAGGTTTGGTTCTGCTGGCTGCGCGGGTCTTCTGGTCAGAAACAACTGAGAGGACCAGCTCCCTCTGGTCTGCAAAGCACAGGCCTGGCTACCTGCAAGGATTAAGTAAGGCATGACACATAAATATAGAAATATTAACACCACTTTCCTTGGCCACATTTCTATTTCCCTGGGTTTTTCAGCTAAGGAAGTTATTCATCTGCTTTTAAAACATGTTGTGCTCAATAGTCACCAGGGTCCTCCCACAGATATTCATATTTCAGAGGTCACCAAATTGGGTTTTTGTCTATAGAGACAAAAAGGTACATGAGAATTACCAGGTTTTGCCTGGGTAATATCCACTTGCCTGTCAGAAAAACAGCAACCAGCTGAAAACTTTTTCTAGAAATATATTTCTAATAAAAATAGTTTGAGCAAGTTTCTTGATTTTTTTTTGTAAGACTGTCCAATATTTGAATATATTTTGGCATCTACTGAAAGAATTAAAAGCAATTTTTTTTTTTTAAGCAAGAATGAAAAAAAATAAGGGTTTTCTTTGTCAAAACCCAAAAGTCTTGAAGACAAGTGTCGGTCAGGAAAGATAAGTAAAAATTCTAGCGTGGGAGAAAGCTCATTTCATGATCAGCTCCAGCCATTCCCTTTTGCACCATGTTGGCCAGGTGGACTGTGTGATACAGATAGCAAACAGGTTTTCTGTGTGTGTACTCATATCTCTCTCTAGTGGAAAGCCCTCATCACTGCACAAATACAGATAAGAGGCATGGGATCTTCAGTTCATGCATGGGAGACCTGCTTGCCCCCAATGCACGGCATCTTGGTGGCTGATGCTGCCCCATGGTTGGGGCAGAGCTTTCCTTCCTTGCACAGGAACCCATTCATTTTGCCCCTTGCCCTCAGGCACAGCTATGCTATGGCTTAACATAACCACAGTATTTTAGAGAGGGGGAGACATTAGTGTCACACCCGGAGCTAAAGCAGTACCCAAAAAGTGTTGGCATTTAGGAATTTTAATCAGAACCACTTGCACTGCAAAGGACAATAATTAAGAAATCTTCAAATGCCTTGTTAAGTGCATTTCCAGGCAGGAGCTACTCCACTGAAAGAGAGAAGCATCATACAAATTCTCGTAGCACACCTTTGAAAACGCCCTTCAGCTACCAGCCCACTCGGCCCAACTCCTCCTAACCCCCATCGACAGGGAGGAGACGTGCCCTGGCAAAGCCCGCTGGCCTCAGCTTGCCAGGCCCTGCTTACATCCCTACTCAGCCAGCCAGAGGCCTTGCTTTAGGTTCGGATGCAGCAGTTCTGAGCCCAGTGGTGGGAGGCATATGCCCCCCTGATCCTTTTTGCACTGCAGCCAGTGCTGCTGCAAAGCACCCAGGGCAAGTGGCTTGGGGTCCAGTAAACAGTGTCGTGCTGCATGCTGGCGAGTGCCAAGCAGAGGCAGGCTGCCGAGCAGATGTCGCGCTTGCACATGTCTGGGTTTTCCTTTCTGTGCTAACAAATAAGCACCATTAGACTGGCAGAGATGGGAGCTACACAGTGTGGCGAGGGTGGATCATGCTTTGCCCTCTCCCTCTGCAGAACCAGGGGAAGCCGGGTGCTCTTTGCTTGCCAGGGAATTGCTCCCTGCATTGCCAGGCCCAGCTCAAACATGCTGCCCCCATTTATTCACAAAGGGGCAAGCAGCCTTGTGTTGCATTTGCACAGGATGACTGTGGAGCACTATTCATCTGGAAGCCATAGAGTCAGCAGAAGGCATCCAGGGGCCCTATGGTCAGTCTGCATTTGGACTGGCCACAGACTGCTTTCCAACACCCAGGGACCTTCTCAATGGCAGTACCGGGGTCTGTACCTGTGTTGTGCTGGGCCTGAGAGCATTGCCCCAGAGAAACCATGGGATGGCTGGAGGCTGCAGGAACCACAAGGGCTTAGCTGCATGGCTGGGGGGTGAGCAGCCTGTGATGGCACCTAAGACACAGGTCTCCTTAGTAGTACCAAGTCGCCCAAGGTTTCCCTGCTGCCATGTGGTATGAACAGGCTATTCTGGCCTGAAGGCTTCCCACTAAGCTGTTCATCTCCTGCAGCGTTGCCTGCATTCCACAGATGTGGAACCTGAGAGGCGCTGAAAGCAGAAAGCCTCCATTATAACTGCAAGATGCCTAACTGCAAGCTGACTTGATGAGCAGATGTGCAGAGCCTCGGTAGGTCCTGCTGATGGAGGGGCATCTGCAGGTGCTCCACACTTGGTTTATCACTAATGAGACAGTCCAAATAACTGGGCACTTTTGAAAAAATCTGACCTAAATTATGTGTCTGGGGTGACAAAGTGTGTGCGAGGTGTAGCTGGGAGTAGCAGCAGTCTTCAGGCAGTTTCCCAGGTCTAACCACTAAGCTTTCTTTTCCTGTGAACCCACCTTTGACTGAAGATCTTGTTGACAGTGGTTTCCATGCTTACACTAACCTCTGCTGTAATTCTCTTTAAACATATTAACATAGATTCCATGAAAGAGGTCAGTATTATGTTTCTAAGTAATTGTATGTATTTCTAAGTATTTGATACATGTTGGGAAGAGGGTAGTGGGTGCAAATGGGTAGTACGGGCACCAAGGCCCTTGAGCCAAGCAGCATCCACAGTGCCCTCTGCTTATGCTCAGCAAAGCTGAAGATTGTAATATACTTTACATGGGAGAGATGACTATCATGTATCAAACATGAGCTTTGCATCACGGAGAAACAGGCATAAAGCTATTTACTCATTTCATTTGAGATACAACGTCAAGGGGCTACTCAAAACAAGATAAAAACATTTCAGAGAAGTCTTGAAACTTCCCTTGCCTCATCTGTCAAAAATTGGCAGAAAATCTAAATGGTACCTTCGATTGCCTAATTTGTAATACGCCTGTAACACAGGATGACAGCAGGGACTGTCAAGGCAAGTGCCTCATTTTTTTGAATGCAATATTTGTCTTTTATTAATAAGCTAATTGATTGAGCTTGGCTGTTGGAAACCCTGAGTTTTGTCCACAATGAACTCTATTTAATACCTATTAGCTAGGTGTTGAAAATGAAAGGTATTTTACCTCCCTTCCTTCCCAGTGAGAAGAATTTTGAAGTGATGGTTTTAAAAGCCCACATCATTTTGTCTCCTATACAACTGTTTCCCCACATTCTTTCAGTTACACTTTATCTCCAGCAGGATCTAAGCAGCAGCTATCGAGCCTGACTTTAAATCTCATCCAGCTCTAGCTTCCCCTGTGGCCACAGAGGGAAATCTTTAGTGCCAGCCGCTCTGCCGCTTCACCTCCTGACACAATATTATTTCATCGTAACCTGTCCAGTGAGAAAATCGCCTCTTTGGCCCCCTCTCCGTCCCTGCACGAAGGTTGGGCTATTGATTGTGACAGTGTGCCGGTGCGCACAGGGCGATTCCTGGATGGGAGGGATCGATGGGAGCATAATTGCTACCTTGCTGGCAGCAACCGGGGAAGGGGGGCTGGAGCACAGCTCAGTAGCAGAAAAAAAGCTGATGCTGCTTCTGGATCATCTTCCTTCTGGCTGCGGGGTGCCCTACCATGGGGCAGGGGACACAGCTATGCTGCTGCCACAGGAACAGGCAGCGGTTATTCCCACAGCAGTGGTTATTCCCACGGCAGCAGTTTTGCAGCCGCTTATGGAGTAGAAAGCTGCAGACAAGGGGAAAGAATGGACAAGAGCTTTGCATCTAGAAAGGAGGCACCAAGGGAAGGGTTGGCAGAGAGAGTGCCATGGAGCTGCAGGTCAGTTATTCCTCCAAGGTGCATGTACACTGCAATGATAGAAAATAGGTCTGGAAGGGAGACTTCAAGGGTTGTATAATACATCCCCCTACCCCAAGTAATGACCAGCTATACTTACCCCATTGCAAGGCTGCAACCCTGGCTCGGGACAGCACATAATGATATAAAATGGACCAGAAACCAGATTTCTTATCTTTAATATAAGACTGTAAGCTTCAAAGACAGTAGCATGCAGAGTGACCAAAATCATGACAACTTATTACATGTTGGAGAGGCCCATTTTATAGGCAGCACCTCTGCATTAAAGAAAACACAGGAATCTTCATATCTAATAGGTCCATTGGTCCATCTTATTCATATCTTCCATGTTCGTAAGGACCAGATGCTTCAGAGGAAACTTCAGTCACCAAGTAAAGAATAACGATTTAACAGGTTTGCCTATCAGGAAATTATTTCTTAACACCAAACGACAGCTAACCAATGCATATTTTTAATATACTGTGACTGCAGATATTTCCATTATCCAGATAGCCAACTAATGCCTTTCAATGTTCTGCTAAATTCTTGCTCAGATCTTTGATAGCTAAACAGCTGAATGTCACTAACTCAAAACCAGCCTGGAGTATAAAATAAGGATTAATTTTCTGATGACTTGGAAGATGGAAAATCCACAGTGCTGATCAGAGCAGTGGCAATGATTCAGTGGGTAATGCTGGGGGCCTCATTTCTCCACTTTATGCCTCAGTTTCCCCACCAAATGAACAGGAAAAACAATGCTTATTGGTTAAATAGAGATGCCCAAATTGGTTAAGTTCTAAAAAACACAAAAGGCTGATTTTACTATCCAAATTAATATAAATGGCAACAAATTCTTCCAGAAAGGCCTGAGATGAGACATCAGCTGAAGAAGGAGCTGATTTCATCCTGGGTATGGCTGTATTACATCATATTAGAAAGAAATGCTACTCAAGGAGAAGTGAAGGGCCTTTGGAAAAGACTGCTTTTCCTTGCACAGAAGAGATCATGAGCTAATTAAGTGAAAATGTTGTCCGGGTTTTAATTTTTCTCATTTATTGTCATATTTATCCTTTTAGTTTTCATCCCTGCCTTTCATCAGAAGACTCTCACTTGTTAAATAACAATAACACTAAGCATTTAATATAGGGCTTTCAAAGTCCTTCACACTAATAGACAGTGTCTTATTCTCACCACGGGACAAATAGGGAAACTAAGGCATGCACAGAGGGAAAATATCGACTTGACAGCAGAGGCAAGCGTGGAGTCAAACAATGTAAGGAGATTTATTTGGGTAATATTTCTGAACTGCTATGAAGATGAAAAATCCTAGACGTTATACTTTTTCATATGATGCTTGGCTCATTGGCTTCAATTTCAAAGGCTCTTGAGAAGGCAGGCTTGCAAGCAGTGGTTCCTGCACTCTGCACCACTGCCACCTCTGCTGAGCTTTCCAACCACAGAAGCAAACTCAGACCTGCCAAACATGTCTAACTCTGGAGAAACTTAGCTACAGCCAACTCCAGGATACTCCCTATGTCAGAGACACCAGCTGTGCCAGCCATGACTATGATAACTTCTCCCTATTTAGCGCCTTTCCACACATTGTCTTGGATGTTACTACAGCTCAAGGAGAAACTTTGACATGGTGCTCCCATTGCATCCATATTTGTGCATGACTCTCCATCACTGACACAACCTGCTGTTGCTCTTCCAGCTTTACAGACTCATCCAGGGAGTAAATGCCGGTGATTTATTGTCTGAAGACCTGTGACACCTCATGCATTTACACAGCCAGGGATGGACTATTTTTCCTCCCTTCCAATCAATCAACAAAAGCCTCCACCGCAGGCTTGCACCCGTGGTGCCCAGACAGGACCAATGGTGGTAGCAGAACAGGGCACCGAGGTACAAGCAGGACTGTGAAAATTAGTTCTTCCCTCAGTGTACTTCCACAGCAAGGAGCAATTGGGGCCACAGTGTGGACTCAAAAGCATCCTGGAGATTAGGTCTCCTGAGGCTGAAATAAAGGTAAGTTCAAACTTCTTCAGAGTATAGTGTTAGATTTGGGGATCCAAACTTGACCTGTTTTAGCCAGCACTTATAGTCATCAGATTTTTTACTGCAAACATTGGGGCATTTCCACAGCTGGAAATCCCTTCCCAGGCTCTGTATAAATTGTTGCTGTTTTCAGTGCCTCAGTGGAATATTTCCAGTCTTTGCCTCAGACATAGGTATAAGCCCAAGGGAGCTTCCACTGCAAGCAGGGCATTGCAGGCATTGAAGCCTGCTTTCAAAGGTCGGGTAAACTGGGCTAGGTTGCACCCACTTTCTTCTCTGTTTTTAATTCCATTGCAAGGTCACAAATTAATTTCTGCTGCACTGATGATGCAAAATCATGGCATTAGTAGCACAATGCCAAAACTCTGAGGCTAGAGCATTATAGTAGCTCTCAAATTTGTGAGGAAAAACATGTCTTCAAAATTCAACTGACCTCACACCAGCAAGTGGACAGCCAGCCAGCCAAGGGCCTGAGGTGACAGCCCTTTCTGCTTCTGATGCACATTACTGCTTTTCTCACGAGTATCATCCCAACTTTTCAGAGCTTCATGTATTGTAAAAGCCAACATTTGCTCTAAGTGCTGCCTTTGTCATCCTGGCAGGGACCGGATGGGAAAGAGCCAACACAGTGCTGGTATCTCCAGCTCTAGCTGGAAGAGGCAGCACCAGAAGTCCTGCCATAGAGCATCAGGCTTGGCAGGAGGCAGGGAAGCAGCGCTGGGCTCTAACCACCCGCAGTGGGAGACACAGAAGAAGCTAAGCAAGGAAGGCTGTTACTGAAACGGCAGCAGTGGGCTGAAGGAAGGCACCAAAACTCAGGTCTCAGCCACCCAGTTTTTTTCCAACCTAATGTGCAGCAAGCACAGAAGAATACAGGACCCAACCAGACCTGAGCTCTGCCATTCCCCTGCTGGAGAGCCTGTCTGCAGTACATATTGCTCCACACACACTGGAAAAGAAAGACAGAAATTGCACGTGTTATCTTGCGTGAGGTTTAGAGGTCTTTTGTCTCTTCACTTGTCACGTCACATTGTCCTAGGGACTGGCACAATATATCCCCATATGTGGAAATAGTGCAGAGATGAAAAGTCACTTGCTAAAAAAGATTGGTTAACTCTCCAACTTCCCCAAGCTTCATTCAAGTCTGGCACAGACAGCAGCAGGCTGAAGGAGGCAGGCTGAAGGCAGCAGGAGGCAGGCATGTCACTTCATGTTTTGATCAAAGATTCAGGTTTGTTATTGATTCATCCAAATCCATTTGCCTCTGTCCCATCCCTGAATTCTTCCCAGCATCACTGACTCTGTCTCCAGTACTTAAACATCAAGCCAGAGAATTTCCTCCTCAAAACTGTGCTGTGAGAAAGCAAAGGCAATGTATCGCTCTGAGAAACTCCGTCTTTTCCATCACACACTGGCCTCTTGCCTTCAGGCTCAGCTTGCAGCAAAGAACAACTTTGTCATCACTTGTAAATGAAGTGCTTTAATGTGGACATCACCAAGGGAGAACAAATACAAACCACAGTGTTGTTTCACAGAGGTACGTCTCTGATGTTCCCAACAGTATGTAGTGCTTACGTGGTGCTTTGTCTCCTAAGATCTCAAGGCAGCAGACTTGCTGTCAACTCGATTGTGAAAAGGGCTTCTCCCCACACCTCAGTCCTAGAATGAGATTAACAGCTTAGAAGAGACTTCAGAAAAGAGCAATCAATGATGGTTGGACTGAAGGAGCTGATTTATAAGTTAAAATAAAATGAGCTTGAAATAGCTGTAAAGCTCAGTTGGTGTACCCGTGCTACAAGATGTTTGTGATAGCAATTAATAAGATTACTATTACTAACTATACATTATACAAAATAACCATATGATAGCAGATTAAAAAGACAATCTTCTCCAAATCTTGGCAGACTCTCTGAAGAAGAGATAAGGTGTTATAGGAGGGTAAATCTAAACGGAAAAGAATAAAAAGACTGTAATAAAATAAACCTATGATGACTATCAGCATACATTTACTGGAAATTCATCTAGTACAGGAATCAGAACCGGAGCACTTATTTCCTTTATTTTTACAAGTTCTTATAGCTTCTGAAGCTAAATACAGAGGAAGATGCCCATGGCAAAACAACTCCCAGGCTGGAGGGGACTGTATGCTTCACCCACTAATAGGGTGACCAAGCTGCCTCAGTCTTCTAGCAAAACCAAGCATAATTCTTCATGGAAATTTGGCAATCATCTCATACTCAATATCACATCATGTTTAGGGAAAAAATCCAAATCGATTGCTATTCATATATCAGATGGGCAAACAGACACCAGCTGCAGTGTCGCCCACTTACTCTGAATTAGCAACGACTATGTTGCAATTCAGCCTTTGAGCTTTTCTAAAACACAAGCAGGGAGAAACCGTCATAATGTCTGTGATAATGACTGGGTGTGTGGATCATGGAGCTGGAAATTATTTCTCCTAAACTCCCTTCTTAGAAGAGGACATGTGTTCAGATTTGGCTGGTTAGTCTGAAACTGTGCCTGTGTTCATTCATTTCTGCTACATATCCAGTTAATGCACTGGGACATATCACCATGCCGATTTCAATTCGACAGTATCAAATCAAAGAGATAAAAATCACACCACAACCTTAAGCTAGCTTTCTACTGCTACATTATTTAACAATTTAATACCATTATAATCTTGAAATTCCAATTATACCATGCTGAAACCTGGGTAAGAATGCCAATTTTATTGCACACTCAAAATATCTCCACTTTTCATAAACACAAACAAGTTTCTATTATAGATTAGCATTATGGGCCAGCTCTTCACCTAGCATGAACTGGCAACACCACTGTGCTGCACCAATTTACATCTACTGCAGAATACGTAGCCCAGTGACTTTAAAATAATCAGATCAGCAATCCCATCCACAGCACTTAGCAGAACCATACACAGATATATAGTACACATGCCCACTCACTGTGGGTAATGTATTTATAGGGCAAGCTAACTGAAAGGAGTTAAGACTGCACTGTGATGCATTCAGTCCTTTGATATGAGCAACAGGGACGATGGCATTGTTGTATCGGAATCAGATATGAAGGCATGAACATGCAGACATGGCTAAGTATGACAGCTGTGCGAATACTCAGAGACTTGTGTCGTGCAGGATGTACAAGAATTTGTGGTTTTCTTGCACTGAGAAAAAACTTTCATCAGCCTCAGCTGAAGGTTATTGGTGTCCGAGGGCAAGGGAGGCCATATGCATGTCCATATAACATCCCTGCAGACTGCACCTGGATGTAGTATGAAGGGTGGTATGTCCCCATAATCCTATGGGTTACAACAGCAATTTTAATGGATGCTGAGTCAGATGAAGAGGAGTGCCCTGGTCTTCCACATTCAGGACTGAGCAATAGATCAGCATCCTAGCCTCACAGGAAAGCTATAGACACAGCAGGAGGTAGCCTTTCCATTGTGCAGTTAGACAAGCTGAACAAGAGAAGGCCAAGTCTGCATCAGCAGAACACACCTTGGCTCCAGCTCTTAGCGGGGCTCCTACTGTCCCTTCCCATCCCACACAAGCAGTCTAACACCTACAAATACCTGCAAAGGCAAAACCACAGCTTGCAGTAGTTGTGCAGGCTGCCCGGCCCAGGCAAACACCCAGCTGCTCCAAGAGTGTGACCAGGTGCAATCAGGAGTGCTGAGCATTGTGGGTGTAGCTTTGCCTTTACATCTAATTAGCAATGCAAACTTGCACCCGCAGCAGAGCCTGCCTAACGCACAAAAAAAGAGTGGCCTATTTTTTATTGCTCTTATTAGCACTGAATACCTTCCCTCCCTACCCAGACACATGGCTGGGAGAGCAGGAGGCAAGGGCTCTAGCCTTTGTGCATCATCAGGCGGTGCAAGCTATCTGACCTACTGTGCCTCCGCCTCCCCCCTTCCAGTTAGTGCTTTCGTCATGCTGAGCCCCTGCGCTGTGGTTTCCAGGCGAATTTCCACTCGGTGCTCAGAGAGCCGAAACCTTTAGATTAATCCCAGATCTGTCAGCCTCCATCATTTTCAAGCAGGGCTGTGAGCTCCAGGGCACTCCGTTACTTTCTCTGGCACTGAGGAGCCTTAAGCCTCTTGCTCTCATTCTCCTGGAGAGTGGACAGCCTCATTCCTCTCCCTCCCCATCCTGAGATGACCCTGAGTCTGTGGCCAGCAGGATTCTCCATGAACCAGGTGATTAATTTGTTTCCTCTCCCTCAATAAATTTCAATTTGATCTGCAAAGTTCAAGACACCTAGGAGCCAAATGCTGCCAGCATGCCCCTTGCTCCCTTACACATGGCTGCCCCAGCCAGAGCTGCAGCCACTCTGGCTGGCACCATAATCCTGCTTGTTTGCTGCAGGTGTGGAAATGAGCCTAAATACCCTACACAGAAACTCTTTAGCCATTTCACTGATAGCGCAACATTCCCCATTGGCTGAACTTGAGTTTTTGCTCAGATCTGGCTTTGGTTAGACTGATTTGTCTGTCAGTGATCAACAGCTGGAGAAATTTCTTTCCCCTGCTCCAGCAGACCATCACTGCCAGTTGTCTAGCCCCCATTTCTAAAACAATGTTCAGCACTCATTCAGGGAATTTGTATCTTTCCCTTCTGCTTATCTTCTGCCTTATTCATTTTGCTCTACTCCAGGCAGACGCAGTGGCTGCTGATGGTCCCCAAGCAATTTGTGTTCACAAATCATGTATGAACCATGGGGACAATGGAGAACACCTCCACCATGCTCTTGACCTGCTGGAGATGCGGCATAGCTAATCCAGCAGCAGCAGGACCCTTGTAAGTGGCAGTTGTGGTCATCTGGAGCAAGAGAAAGGAAAAAGAAATCATAAAATTACTCACTAATGACTAAATTCTGGGCTCAGTGGTGTACAAAGCACAGGCCAAGAACTGGTCTCTACACCACTAACCTATAATCCACCACAGCATTTCTTTCTAGCCTGTCCCAGTCTATGGAAGTTGGATATGCTTAATCAACCTGCAACTGGCTTTGCTGGAATTCCTCCCTTGCGCTCGAGTGTGGCATGGGGATTGAAGCATTCTGCAAGAGGCTGAGCGCTGCGGAAGTCACCACTGGTAAAGCAAAACAGTCCTGGTCCTGGATGCTCAGCATTCACTGCGCCCCTCCATCATTCTGGCAGCTGGGAGGCTGGTGTGAGGAGCTGGCCTATCCCAGAGCACATGTACCCCTGTATGAGTTGCCTGAACCCATCTCAATCCCAAGGGCCAAGGCCTCCCATGTCTGTGACAGGCCTGTGCTTGACATTGACAGGCAAGTGCTGGGCAAAGAGAAGAGCATGATGCCAAAGCCCATTGAGGAGGCAGGAAATGAAGTAGAAATAAAACACAGTGAAGAGCTGAAAGGTCTTTCTCTGAGAAAAATCCTTGCAGGTGCTAAGAAAGGCAGATAACATGAGCAGAGCTGTGCTGGTAGCCGCTGCCCAGGACTCTAGGACTTTTTCTGGACTCCTCCCCTTCACACAGGTGCTCTGAGATAGGCTAAGGAAACCTGGGAAAGGCCCTGCATGCTGCACACCAGGCCATGCCCCTGCCACCCAGCACCGCTACGAAGAAGAGCAATCTGAGCCAAGGACCTTGACAGGGAATATTTGAAGCTCCAGGTACAACTCAGGAAGAAAAGCTCCACACACGCTATCCAGGATGCTGAGGAAACCATGGTTTGCCATGACCCCAGAGGAGCAGGTGATTACCCAGCATTGCAAGGATGTCTCCCAGCCTACAGCCTCTACAAGCCAGCCGTGATCCTGCCCTATGCAGCCCTGCCGAGCAGGGACACAACAGCTCCTTGAGGTGCCAGGCTCACTGTTTAAGCAATTATCCTTTCTGTGAATACCTCCTCCTTGTGTGTGGAAATGGGAGATACTTTGGTGCTGGGCACTGTGAAAAGAGTTTAACCCTTCAGAACATAACAAATAAATCCCATTATTCCAGCTCCTTGGCTAGCAGTCCCTCCAGCCTGTGCTCCCCGAATCCCTTTCGAGAGCAGCTGAATCAATGTTTGACTTGTACAAACAGCCACCTGACTGCAATTTGGAAGGGATTCAGATGGGGATTATGGCAAGGCAGTGGATAAAAATCTATTACATGGCGGTATTTATTCGAGATCCCTGTGGCACTCGGTGTGAACTCTGGCAGCATCTCCTGTTCCTTATTCAGTGGCACATGTGCAGGGGATTGAGAAGAATCACTTTCAGGAGAGTGTGCTGCAGAACAGTTGGAGGAGAGGACCAGGATCTGGACTGAATACACATTTCCAAGCCAGACTGTCTTGGCTTTGCAGTGCGTCCTCCCAGGGGGTGGGAACACCTTTAGTTTTGAGAAGAATTTTATATTGGTGAAATTGCATTGCTTTGATAGCCCTAAGGAGCTGTGCCAACTCTGGTTTACCAAAGACCAATGGTTCTGGCTCAGTGCAGCTGTATCTGTGATCAAAATCTGATCCTGCCTTCTCTCTTTGGGCACAAAAAAGATCCGAGCCCCGAGTCAGCAGTAGGAGCTCCCTGGGTGCAGGAAACCTGCCTGATCTCGGACCACAGGAGTGACTTTTGCAGCAAGCCCCACATCGCTGCTCTCTACTTGTAGCCTAGCAATGAGGGGAGCAGTTCAGGCAAGGGGTGAGGGGGGCTCTAGGTGGCAGTCACTGAGATGAGGTGACCCAGGAACAGGACTGTAAACAACCCACTCACTGCCCACAGGGGTCACCACCAAACACCACTGTTGGCCCAGCCTGGCCCAGCTAGACAGGAATAATCTCCTGGGACAGGCATCTGGCCCAAGTACCCTCAGTCCTTTTCCAGCACACACTCACACAGTCCGCCAGCACAAGGGAGCACAGGGAGCGCCAGGACAGTGCTGCAAGATGCCACTGACTTAATAGGCTGTGACAGGGCTGTCCAGCAGCAGAGAGGCAGAGAAGCCACTGCTCTCAAAAAGAAATGGAGATAGGGGAGGGATCCAGCGGGACTGAATTACCTATCCCCAGCTTTGCACTCTCTTGTGTTGAAAGTACCAAATTATAATCTGCCAGAGGTACATCATGTGTCAAGGGAGACCAACCTCTTTATACCACTGCTACAATTTTTTCTCCACAGGGCGACAATGCTAAGAGCAAAATGAGGACTGGACAAGGCCTCCTTGCCTTGCTGCCACCAACAAGGCAGTGTGCACGGTTGCCCCGCTCCGTGGCAGCAGCATTTCTGGGCTGAGCGATGCAGAGATGACAGGAACAAACGGACTGGAGAAGGGCTAGAGGAGCCTGAGCCAGCTCATGTGGCCCCAGCAATGAGGGATCTGCCCTGAGCACAGCTGCAGACTTCAAAGCCCAAAAGTGGTCGTGTCCTAAATGCTTTACAGTTCCTTCTGGGGACTGCTCATGTGGATGGATCTGCACTGGAGTCAGTCCCACACCAGTGAATGAAGCTCTCCCATGAGGTGTGCCAGTGCAAATACAAGGTAGCAGTGTTTGCTAGCAGGGGGCACCATGAGCCTCCTCTTCCTCAGCTCTTCCCTGGGCTCTGCACAAGTCACTGCCCGCCCTGTACAGCTGTACAGGTGACTGCCTGGCAGGCTTCAAGTTAACCAGCATTGCTGGGGCCTGGGATGCGAGGTCATTTTCTTAGCTTAGCCATTTGAACTTTTAGTTTAAATTTTGTTATCTGTAAACCAGAGATAAGCCTGACCTACAAAGATGTTGGGAAACTAAATGAATGGAAAACTTGCAATGTGTTTTAAGATCACCAGGGAGAAGATACAAGAGACGGGCAAAATATTGCAATGTAACACTTTATCAGATTATAACAAATTTTAAAGTACTTCATGCACCAATCATATAAAGAAGTGCTCTATCATACATTGTTTCTTACAGGACCCACACTGCATTAAAAAGACATAAACTTCTGGAAGGAAATGAGGAAGAGGTCATAACTCACAGATTTCTGTCTCCTATACTCATCCCCTCCACATGGTCTTTTTCCCCCTTGCTTCCTCTGTTGCTACAATCCACACTTCTGTTGTCCCCCATTTCACCCTGTCTTCCTCCATCCACTGTTGGGAAGTTATTGCTCACTGGGTTTTGCCTTCATACAGAAGCCAAAAAGCATAAGTAGTAACATGAAGTCCTAGAGGCAACCACACCAGGATGGCAGCATTCGCATCTTTTCCTCCAGATGCACTGCCTGCCTTTAGGAGTCGTGACAGGGCTATGAATTTGGGACTTCCCCAGATTTATGTGTCACTTCCGTGGCCGCACAGGTTTTCTGCAGGGACCAGGCTGAAGTCCCCCTCAAGGAGAGCTTCACTTTCATGATGCAGGAGAGCCTCCATCCCTGTGAGCATAATTTGGTCCATCCCAGTCCCCAGAGACCCTGGCTTACCTGAGTAAGCCAGGTTCTTCTGCCCAAAGGGAGATACTTAGGCACTGCATTTTATATTACTGCTAATGAAGTTGCTTTGTTTGTTCTATTGCTTAAGGGAATAAGTTAATGTCTCAGAATGCCATTTAACAGTATTTGGCTTTGTTTATTAAATATTTATTTTGCAAGATAAATGTGGACAAGGGGCTCCTATCGGGGTTCCTTCTGGGAGGAGAGAGTGTCAAGAGTTTCAGAGGATAAAATGGGTATAGAGATCCAGGTTGGGTTCTTATGCAGAACAGCATGCAGCACCTATCCTTTCTAAAGCATGAAAAACAGCTTCATCTTCCTAATTCTCAGAGTTTATCCCCAGCAGCCAAAAGAAAGTAGATCTGACATGCTTAGGGATCTTGTGCTTTTATTTGCCTGGGGCCTGACACTCCTTCCTTCCTACTGGTGTAAATTACTATGCTTCCCAAAACAGTGAAAGGGAATCCTACAGGCTGCCCTATCATTTCTGCTGCTACAGGAAGGGTTCAGCAGGGCAGGATGGCACTGGTATAGGAAGCCTTCAGCAGCAGTACAGAGGGAAGGGGAGAGGAGGAATTGCATAGATGGAGCACAGCTAGGATTAGCCTGTTCACTGGTGAGCCTGCGGGCCCTGTACACACTTGCTGAGCCTTTCTTTGGGTAAGTAAATGGCAGAGGAAAAACAAGATAAATGCAACAGGTTAAGCAGTTATGATTAGAAGTGAGCACTGTAGGCTATCCTGAAGCTTTGCAGGAAACTCAAGAAAGCCTCCAAATCCCTCCCCAGCAACACTACCAAAGTTTGATGAGTCCCTGCAGTCAAAGACTCACAGGATCTAACTTAGAGGGGTTTTAGAAGTGTCCTGCCCAATGCATCCCGATTTCCCCTCTGCCCCTGATGGCCAGAGAGGAATAGGCAAGCGGGATGAAGCTGCTCTCTTGCACAGCCATGTTGTACAAGTCAGAGTGAAGATGCCATCTCCTTTCTGCCCATGCACACAGCTGGCACCTGAGTCTGGCGTTTCTGGTCAGAGCCCACTGCGGCTGTTTGCAGAGAGAGGAACACCCCCCTGGCGTGCTCCTGTTGGGAGGGTGACTCCCCTGGCCTCTCTCGGCTGGAAGCAGCTGTAAGGGAGGAATAGCCATCTCTTTCTGATGTGCATGGGAATAGAGCTGAGAGGGAGTGGTGTGGATTCAGCCTCCAGCCACCTGCTGTACGGGAACAGGCAGATCATTACCCAGAGAGCTCTGTAATTTTGCTTTGCAAATGCTTGCCCACTGGCGCAGAGCCTGAGGAGGAGAAGGGGGAGAGGGAGGCTGCTCACAGCTTTGCATGCCAAAAAGGCACTTTACCACAAATGAGGCCACCGATGCCTCTGCAGCCGTGAGACCTTGCAGGCTTAACCCTCTCTGCTGCTCCCCAAGTCAGCTTTTTGTAAGAGGGGAGGAAGAAGTGGCAAGAAGGGATAGAGAGGGAAAGAAGAACAAAGGGCTGTTGGAAGAAGAAAAGAAAGAGCAATGCAGGGAAGGGGAGAGGACACAAGGACACGAAAGGAGAGCATGCAGGCCATGGAGGTATGTCGAGACAGGAGTCCCTGCAAGACTTGACAGCATGAAAGGGAGAAGACTCCATCCCTCAGGTCTCCCAAGCAGGCAGACTGTAAGCACCCTCTGGGAACTAACAGCAAGAGCAAGGAAGAGCCTGCTTGGGACTTTCCGTTAAGTGCACTAAGGCTTTGTAGAGCCTGCTTCCTGGGGAAGACTGGCTCACGTAAATGTACTGCTTGCAATTACAGCAGCCTGCCATTCCTCCTGCCTCTCCCACCTCCCCAGAGCTTTAAAATTTGTGGGCAAATTTCAAAAATTTCAAATCTTTGACACAGCTACTTCTCCATCTGGTATTACATTTTTACAAGTTTCGTGAAAACAGGCAAATGGATAGCGGAGAGAAGCCAAGTTTCTATGAAGGGACATGCTGAACTGTGAATTCAACGGTATTATCACCCAGCAGAGAACCCAAACAGGAGAGCGGTGCTATGAATATGTGTCACAACGAACTTCAAACTCCAGCTTTCTG
>VZTL01019964.1:0-13671 GCA_013400535.1 Scopus umbretta | reverse complement strand
CAGGAAGGGACAGTGGCTGGAAAATTATTCCCCCTCCCCCTTTTTCCCTGTTATACGGAGGTTCATATATATGAGGCAAAGTGTTTCTGGGCTTTCCTGTGTTCCTTGAGTTTGATGTATCCCAGGAGGGCCCAAGGCTCTGTTAAGTTTCATTCTTTACTGAGAAACATAAGGAGAAACATAAGGCATTGTATCTCCTATGCCTGTCCATATGTGGCTATAGAGTGACGCATAGTAAATAAGTTACAGAGACCTGTGATCAGGAATGAAAAGGTTAATTGTAGTGACATTTAAGCTGTTATCTCCAGCCATTGGAGAGCTTATGTGAACCCAAACTGGAACCAAAATAGCAACTTGGGTTTAAATCTGAACTTACCAGTGAATCTTGGTGTGACTACACTGTGCTTTTACACTGTGAGCGGCCTTTTTCTCTTAAGCACATGGACTGTCTCTGCCAGATTTGCACAGAAGGCACTGGAGCCAATATAGGCATTTGTCTATCCTCTGTTCTGGCAGTGATTTAACTAAATCAGGTTAGTATCTGGATGAGCCTCCAAAATATTCATGTACACACTTGAACTACAGGTATGATTTATAGGGCTGGTCTTTTTTTAGTTCCAGCCTATGTATAGATCAACCCTGAATTAACACTGTGCTGAGATGAATGGTACAGTTCATACCTCTTAGAGCTGTTGTTCCAGTTGGCCTGAAGATAAAATAACATCTGCTCATGACAGAGCTTGAAAAAATGTAAGTGAAAAGGGGGGGAAAGGGGGAGTCTTCTCTATGATAATACACAAATACTGTCTCTTGACTTGATGTTTGAGATGTTTTCTGTGAATGCATTCATATGTATAAATAGACTATAAGAAAAAAAAAAAGCCACCACCCAAGCAGGAAGGGACTCAAATTAAAGTAAAAAAATACACAAGGGCTGTTAAAAGGCAATATCAGAATGACAAACTTGGAGGACCCAGTCTAGAAATGGAAGTATTTTGATATTTCATACTTGGACAAAGGACTGAGAGCTGAAGGACCCAAGAAGAGACCGACCCTGTGGCTGAGTTAGTGCTAACCATAACTTTTTCAACAAGCAGATCAAGCAACAACTCTTAACTTTTTAACAAAAATTAAAGCTGATCCTGGCAAAAAAATGGCACCTTTTTCAAGCAGCTATGTAATGACGTTGCTACCTCCAGGACCCACCTTGCTCCTACTGGGTATCCCTTATTGATATCTTTAAGAGGAACTTTGTGTGATCTTCTGTTTCTTCTGCCTTCTGATACACGGGTATTTTTTCCTGTGATTCACATCCCACAGTACTTTGCAGTCCTAACCCGCAGTCCTTTACCACTGTCTTGAGGCCAAAGCATGGAAGTGCAGATGATTTGGGTGTAGATTTATTGAGTGTGTGCTGGGAGATAATTTGCTTGCATGAAAACTGCTTTATGGAATGAGCCTCTGATGCTCAATGAGGAGTGTTTCGAGCAAGACCAGAGACTGAAGTAGTATTGTCAGATGTAATGTATCTGGGAAAGAGCTGCTTATGAAAATTGCATTTCATTAAGTCTATAGCAAAACACTTAGGATGAAGGAAGAAACTATGCTTTCACTGGTCATTAGCTCTTGGAGAATAATTTCTGGTGTTACTTGGGTTCACTCCGATTGGCCCTTCCAGGTATGCAGCTATGCTGTGAAATTTCCTTTGCGATTTTACTTTCTCAGTCTGGGGAGACGGGAACTGCACTCTATTAAAGGATTTTTTTTTTTCCCCACTTTTACAAGGTTGTTTGTTATCTCGGAATGCAGGCCTGCACCGGAGCGTGTAATTACAACACCATGTCCTGGGTTAGAAAGAACTCAGACACTAAATTGTCCATGTCATCACCTGAATTTGACCATGAAATATAGCACAGAGGGACTGGGAAGGCAGCCTGTAAAGAAGTGAGGGCTGAATGGGCATTTTGGTGCACTGGGCAAATCCAATCTGCTCAATCCATTGCTGCAGTCCCACCGTGGCCATTTAATATTATTACCTGCTTCTTTCCCTTGAAATTGTGCTTCCACCTCTCTTTCCACGAGGTGTGTCTGAGTGGAGGAGGTCAGGGTTAGAGAAGAGTGTAATAAAACATGACTCATTTTACATGGGTGATCAGAGTCCTATTAAGTTGCAAAGGAGTTGATTTTTTAAAGAATGTCTTTTTTTTCCTCATTCATCTTTTTCTGTGTGCAGACACTAGAAAATAGAGGTCAGCTCTACTGTTCAGGGTGTTCAGAGATACCCCCAAAGCTGAAATAAAACCACTTACAGTCTTTTTTTGCAAAATCCTTCATTTTATTCACTTCAGCATCTTACTGTTAATGCAAATTTTGAGGTTAAGTCTTCTTCTGTGCTTCCACTGTGTTAGAGCAGAAAAAAATGTCAAGTCACCTATCTCCAGGACCAGGAAACAGCTCTTGCAGGGACCTTCTCCAGAAGAGGAATATCTGTGTGAGGCAGATGTGTCAACCTGGTGACTGGTATGTGGCTGGAACAGAAGAAGGCAGTACCCCAAATTTCTCTTGTCTACCTACAACTATCACTTGCCATAGTGCAAACAGGATGAAAGGTTGGCAGAAGACTATGCGTGAGAAATACCAGTCTTGCAGGGAAGTGTCTGTGCTTCTTCAGGCTTAGGGACCAAAAGAGATCTAGGGTGACAAAAAAGATGGACCAAAAAGAAGAGCATGATAACAACGGAAGGCAGTAGTTGCAGAATATAAAGACCACTTCTATCTCTCCTGTACTAGTTATTCTCAAGAACTTCACAAACAAAAGGTTTGGTATGAGCGTGTGTGTTTGTATATGTGTGAAGTAAAATCCTGTGAGTTTTACCAAAACATTTTTTTGTAATTTCACTCTTCAACAACAACAACAAAAATTTAACAAATTTCTGATGTTCGTATTTCAGACATGTAACACCTTCTGAGACAGCATTCTTGCACACCGTGCCCAGGCACCCTCTTCCCTCTGGTTTCCCCCCATTATTCACCACACTTACTTTATGGTACATTGATCTTAATAAGTGACTTTTTTTTTAACATTTAAAAAGACTGTGGTCCCTATTTATTTCCTTTATATACTTTCATGATTATCTGTAAGCTTTGGAATAAAAAAAAATTCTCAGAATTACCAGCTCAATGGATCATTGTTAACTGTGTCGATGTTTTAAACCACTACTGTCTTTGAAGTGACAGCTTAGGTGGTGTGATTAAACATCGTTAATTAGACGTTAAATATCAAGTCAGGAAATGCTAGTATGGAGGCTGCATCTTTCTTGATTCTTAACAAAGCTTGATAGCTTGCTTGTACGCTCGATGCCTATGAATATGAATTGGTGCCTGGAACATGATCAAAGGAAGCATGGAGAGTCTCTAGGGTCTTTATAAGTCAAGGCTGTTGCTAAGATTCTGGGATAGCTTTGTGGCTATTTAAAAATAATGGCCTGTGTCAATGCATGATTGTCCAATGTGGTTCTGCAATGTCCTGAATGCATAAGATCTGTTCCACGTTGAGTTTCTGATGTGCAAACACTATGGTCCTCTCAAGTTAGAAACAGATCTCAACTAAGTTGTCTTGTTGCAGACAGTAAGCAGTGAATAATGCTGAAGAAGAAAAATAGATGACAAAACAGTTGGCAATCGTCTTCTGCAATCTATGTTTTGAAAGTATACAAAGTTATAAAGATGTATGTGTGCCAGTAGCCAAATTATTGCAGAGATTTTTGTTGTCAAAATCAGATTATGATTTTCTCTTATCTATGATGCAAAAAACTTGTGGTTTATCCTGGCATATGTAAGGACCATTTTCACTGAAGTACAGCAGTAAAAAACAGTGGTGAAAAGGTCATGCTGATATGTTCTCATCTCAGAGGAATGCTGCAAAAGAAATATTCTGCTTGTTGGAACCCACCTTCCCTAAGGAAAATAAATGAAGGAGGTGTTCTCCATATGTGTCATGATACAGTCTAGTCTATCTGCTTTTATGGAGAAAGTCTTTACTTTCTTTAGCACAGAAGCAAGTAAGTGATCTCGAATTCCCCAGTTCACTTTTGGCCCCTTTCAAAAGCTGAACAAGGTAACATGCAAGAGACTTTCTGGTCTTCAGAAGCAGTTGCTATACTTAGGCATAAACTCCACATCCTTATCAATATCTGTGCAATTTTATTTCTTCCTCCTTTCTAAACCCTTTCACAGAGCCATTGGCTTGTAGTGATTTACTCCACCTGAGTTTTTCAAATTGCTCTGGAACTTTGACCTTGCAGATCACACTTCTTATGGTTACTTTCATTTCCCATAAAAGGACCCTTGCAATAAGAAGTTCTCCACTGTTTTCCATGATAAAAATGTGCAGATAACTCATTAAAGTTCTTTGCTGCTCCTCTGCTTCCTGGAAATTGCTCTTATGCCATCATCCTTCCCTACTATACCTAAAGCCTTCCTGTTTCTAATGCATCCAGCGTATTTTTCAGTTTGGCTCAGTGTCTCTGGGTATCTGTTCTTCCTATCAGTTTTCCTCCTTTTTATTTCCAATTTATTTCCAATTCTATGGTATGATTTGTGCTATGTTAAGACATATTTTTTAGTAAGATTTCAAATCCTCATAACAGAAGCTTTTTTTTTTGCACAGTTTAGCTCATGCTTTCCCCTACTCACTCTTCCTCCTGGGGCTTATGCTCCCACTAGCACCTAGGGACACATGCTGTATATACTCTATAATAGATTAGGTGCCACTTACAAAAGCTAATCTGCCAATATCTACATCAGTGCGGGTTAGGCATCTAAGTGACTGAACATATCAATGATCTGGGAGTGCTGCTGACTTAGATCAGGTTTGCAGATGCAAACAGACATCTACCAGCATTTTAAAAGATAAGGTACCTTGTGTTTCTTGAGTTTAGGGGAATGTTTGACAGTTGTCGAAATTCTCAAGAAATGCCTTTCTGTATCTGCAGGCACCTCAAAACCTCAGAAAGCCAGGCTGGAAGTACTCTTGAAAATGGAATGTAAGCTGCTAAGACTGAGGCACTTTTGAAAATGCAAGTGAAAGCTTTTATTTTCCTACAGCCTGCATCAGCCCAAGTTCTCACATAACTCTAAAGCCCACCCTTACAAAGTTTAACATTGCTCCTTCCTCATTCCACTGGGAAATACCAGGATCACCCTAGGGCTTTTCCAGGACCCAATCCCTTGTTCTCTCATCTGCTTTGTTAGAGAATAATCTTGTAGCATAAGGTAACATTTGCTCTACATGTGACTTTTGCGTGTGAAGTTCAGTTGAGCAGGCCACATAGCCAGATCATTGCACCATTACAGTATTTATTGAATGAACTGGAGATAAACAGTATGTTCACAGGGGGATTATATTCAGTCTCTTCTAAGAAAGGTAGGTAGACCCACTCCTTCAGGACATGTTGGAAAACACTCCCTGGGGCATTTTTACAGTGTCCCAGCAGTTATCATGGATCAATGTGGCACCAGCACCACTGCATCTGTGAAGCAAAGTAGACTGTGGAAGGCAGTCACTCAGACAAAAGTCCATTAGCATCAGTGGTAGAGATTAAAAGGTTTATCAAAAGCTTTAAGGTTGCAGATTAGTGAAACAATTATGCAAAAATGCACATACAAAAGCTTCCCTACTCAGTTCTTATATTACTAGGATCTGTGTGAATTTCCTAATTGTAGGGAGAAAGAGATTTCTCTGAGTCCTGAACAATGAAATAGAAAAAGTAGGAAAAACGTGCCAACACACCTGCTCTGCTGGCAGTCTCCTGACCCTTTCTTGGATATTGTATGCAACACCGAAAGGATGTTGCTGTCCTCCAGGTGCTCTGCATTTCATGGTAAAACACAGCCCCCAGTTGTGACTTTCTGATTAACAAGGTGAGAGGTATTACAAGGAAAGGACTGTACACCTTTCTTGTGCAAAAAGTATCTGGAGGAGTTGTAATTCTCTGGCTGCTCCCAAACCATTTCTTGATGTAGCAGTTCAATTTAACAGTGCCAGAAGTCCCAGCAGCACGTGCAGAATGAAAGAGATTCACAGTTTTGGTAACCTGTCTGCAATAGCCAAACTTGAAGCACTGCCTTCCTGAAGGGAGGAGCTGGCTGGCAGAAGCCCATGTGCCAAGACCACTGGCCACCTTTGGACCACTGATCTGGTAGAGCAGCCCAACAGCACAGCACTGCAGAGAATGGCCAGCAGGTGATGAGTACTTGCCATGCCAGCCAGCTGGCTGTGAGCAGAACATCTGGAAAACATGCAGATGATGCAATTGAAAGTATAAGATCTGGCTGGTACACTCTGACCCTTGTCCATGCTAGGTGGCTTAGGTAAATTTCTGGGACCTTAAGGGCTACATAAACCCAAGCTTCTTGGCAAACTGAATGCTTTTAGCTAATGGTCACTTTACAGACTGTAGTCAGAGCTCTCCTTTCAGAAGAATTCAGATTTTTAATTTATAAAGTAATTTTAATTTAAGAAGTCTCACTTACTTGCCCTTTCTGCCTAGCATTCATGGGGATGTTACATGCCTAAAAAGGTTTTGCATTCTGGGATCTTCATTGTGTTTGCTTATAATTTGTAACTTGGCTGAGTCCCCAAAACTCATTTCCAGTCCTTTCTAAAGAAGTTTCCTTAAGAAATCAGGCTATGGAAATATCAGCCTCACTGTTCTCTCTGTTCACAGAGAATTACATGGTCTATATACATTCCTTCACTTTCCAGTCTGCATTACCAGAACTGTTTTAAAACAGCCAGAACCAAAGGACATTTATAAGTGCTGAGGAAAATTTCAAAACAGTTTTAATTTCATCTGTCCTTTACACTGAAAAGTTATTTGCTTTTAATAATGGTTACCTAAGTATTAATTCTGGTTGCAATGCTTTCATTTGTTCTTTTTCCACATAAAAAATATGTTTCAAAACTTGGGGGTTTTTTCCCTCTAAAAATATCCCAACATGTGGCCGTACTGATTAATCAACATTGTCAGCTCAAAACCTCTTTTCCTGCCCACACAAAACTGAAACAGCGACTGACCACAAAAAAGGAGAAAATTGCAATAATTGAGGAAAAAACACAGTGAGAGAATTCTAATGGATGCAGAAGGGAGGTTACAGAGACTGAGATTCAAAACTATTTTAAGAAAAATGAGTACAGTAATCAGAAGCAAACCAAGGACTTACTCATGTACAGAAAACACCACACGTATGTTTGAGATCAGATCTTCCGAGCACTTGCTGTGGCATGCCTTTCAAGCGGGGATATTGTGTTCAGGGCCCTTTAGGTCCAAGTCTTCTGTCAGGCTTGTAAGTATGGGGATGAAACTCAAATGCAGGATGAAGAAGAGAACAAAATCTAAGCAAGAAACAAGGACAAGAAAAATCATATGATGGTTACTGCAGACTTGGCAAAGACGACCATGATGCTGACTACAGATCAAACCAAGAATATAAGGAGTGAGAGATTAGAAGGCAAAAAAGTTTACAAAAGACAAATTTACATAAATCAAAATACAAAAGCTGGTTATGTCTTTTAGTGCATGCTCAACAATTAAAAAAAAAAAAAAAACAAAACAAAAAATTAGTGAACAAGGAAACCAGTTCATCCATTGCTTTCACAAATGTAGTACTGGAATGTTACATGCCTGCCAGGTTGGCCAGTCAAGCATGCCACTATGCTAAAATGAACTGTAGGGTGAAAAGATAATTAAAGGAAAAAAAGAAAGGAAAAACTGAACTGAAAAATAAATATCAAGTGGAAAGAAAGGATTAAAGTGCAAAAAATACAAAAAGGAATGTAGTGTAACTTCCTTATGTATGGAAGCATTAATTGAACTGAAAAGAAAAGCTTGTCCGAAGTTTTCAACTTGAAAATACCTGGTTTTCCCATTACAGCACCTTTTCTTATTTGATGATTTCCGTATTGGTCTTGCTGGCTGTTCTGTTTGTTATGTTTGCTGTTTGTCCTGTTGTGCTGGTCCCCTCATTGCGTGCAGTTTTCTATTGAGCTCAGCATAATAAGCCATTGTAGTTCCAATGGTCAGGAAAGGTGCTCAGAATATTGGTACACTGGGGTTCAGGAATATAGTGTTTGACTAATCCTGGTTTTGCTGACATCATTTTGGAGGGTATCATGTGTTTGTGAGGACTGCTAACCACTCTACAAATTGTGCATTAATTTTTTTATAGATTTGCTAATATTCCATAGCCAACAGGCACTGTAGTCCTCTCCTCCAAGCATGATGTTTTTCCCTAGGATGGAAAACCTGATTTTTACACCTTTCCTAAATGTACCCTAAAAGAATGAAACCTTCCCTACAGAAAATGCCTTACTTTGGTAGTCTGCTTCCATGGAAGATTTGTCTTGTCTCAGCTGCTCACAGCCAGGTTGACTTCTGGCTCTCCTGAATGTCAGAAGGAAACACAGTTCAAAACTTTATTGCTGCTGCTGTTGCTGCTGCTGTCAGAAGACAATACAGCATTTTCAAAGAACTCCTGTAACAAATCCATGGAGTACTTTGAATTCCTTTGGTTTACAATATAAGGAGCCATAAGGAAAAAACCTACCTCCTCATTCTGACTTTTCCAGGGAGGACATTAAAGTGACAGATTTAAAGGACATTTACAACTCCATTGAGCCAGGAGGACTTGATTGCGTTTTTCCACATAGGAAGGAGGTGTTAGGTATGTGTGTGTTCTGGGATGATATGTGGCTGCTGCCGGCCTTTCCAGATGGCCTGTGATGTCATTGCTAAAGATCCTGAAATCTGCTGCATGAGGAAAAGCATTTCATGGCCCTCTGACATGCTTTAAAATGGTCTCTGCATAAATTTAAGGGACCAAGGAGAAGGGAGTAAATGGAAGGTGACAGAAAGGAACAAAGAGAAGGGTATTAACATCCCTGAATAGGCAAGGCAGGGGTAAAACTGTGTGATTAGCACAGTTAGCTTGTCTGTATAATGATTTTGAAAATCTCCATCTACTAGCTGATGAATATTGGACAAGCTCCACAGAAGGAGTCCCCTCTCTTTTGAGAATAGTAGTATTTCTTCATGAAGATGAGACCGGGGCCACTGAAGAAGAAATGCGTGGGCTGGGACCATGTGGTTCACACTTGGAGGATGTCAGGAGTCCACTTAGTCCTACTCCTCAAGGGGAGAAGAAGGTTTGTAGCACTCTACTCATCGTACTGCCAAGGTGAGCTCTGCCTGGAAATGGCAGATAGAGCTGGCAAAAGGCACCTGTTCCTAGAAACAGCCTGAACGGCTTAGCTGGCAAAGCAAAACAGGTGGCAAAATGGTCCTGTGCTGCTGCATGAGCTAAACAGCAGACTTTGTTTGAAATGGTCTCCTAGGAGAGGGGGAAGGAGGACATCTGTCAGCTGGGACTGAGTCTCATTTGTAGAGCAGCAGAAGAAACCTTGGCAGATGTTCCTGCACCATGGATGAACAGAAACCTCCGTCCTGTGGTGCTCTGAGTCCAAACCCACCCCATGGTGCTGCACTCGCTGCTTTGGGAGCAATAAGTGATGCAGAAAGTATATTGGGATGCAATAATTACACACCCTGGGCCTCAGCTCATCATGCCCTTTACAACCACTCAGTCAGGACTCTTTGAGGAGAACCTCTGCAGCCTCCCATCAGCCTGGTGATTGTACATTTACCGGTCAGAGCATAGAAATGCCAGTGGTCTTAGCTAGAGATCTGGATTATACATTTTAACAGCAGGGTCTCTCTTTTGTTCCTTAAAGCTATCTGAAAAAAAAATAAAAAATCATTTAGAATGGAGATACAAGGGTCTTTTGTTTTCCTGTGAAATGCACCTGCCCAGTATTTGATGAGGACAACATACACAGCACAGCTAATGAGCCTAAACAGCATGAAACTACATCCTGAATTGAGGTTTGAGTTTTGTGGAATCCTGGTACCATTTTCAATAGGATTTTTTTTTTTTTTGTTATATATGTTTGGAAGAGGAACAGAGACACTGAACAGTGCCAAGAAAGTTTTGTTTGAAAATACTCTTAATTGAAAAATAATTCTTGTTTTTACTGTTGATGATGCAAATGTCCTATATATCTTCAGTTACATCTAGATCTTACTCACAGCTGCACAGAAATTGATAGTATCATTGCACAGACTGAAACCTATTATGTCCACCAGAAGAATGCATCATATGAAAAATTCATTTTTCTCATGAGAATTTAACAGGTGCAGGAAAGCATTAAAGAATATGCCACAGACGTGCAGCTCTAGACAAGATATGTGAGTCTTTACTGAGAGTATGGGAGTTAAATCTATAAACTCCCAAAGTAATCAGCAAAGCTGTTGAACAAGCAAAATATTCAAGAGTTTTCAGTGAAGAGAGGAGTAAAAAAATTACTCAAAGCAGTGCAAAACATACAAATTTATTCTACAACAGAACTTAAGGAATGCAAATAAACAGAAGGACATAAAATGGCCTTTAAGAAAACAGGTTCAACCCATGATATAAGCATCTGGGAATGAGACAGTGAGAAGCAAGCAGGAGAGGTTATTGCAGTGTTATGTATCAACAGTTGCAAAAGGAAAGACTACCCAGGAGAAGAAAATGTCTTTGTGCTCAATCAAAAGAACTGAGTGCCAGTATTAGAAGGAGGGATTATCCAGTATGCAAAGATGCTGAATCAAAAGGGCCACGGCCTGTTCCTGTTACTGCAAAATTCTTCACTGTATAGAGTTACCATGCTGTCTGCACACATTGTTTAAATACTTGTTTTCAGAAAGTACCAGGCTTGAGGGTATTCTACTGGCCTCCAAGGCAGCCTCCAGCCTATCAGGGAGTTCAATTTTATTTTATTTTTTTTTTAATTGGGCAGGGAAAATCAGGACTTCAGCTTCAGGATGCAGGGGTGGGATCTGTCAACCCCTAAGTTGAGAAGTGAAGAACAGAGGCTTCTTCAGCTGTCATAGTTGTCTGGACTCCTTTTGTAGTCCAAGGAAGAAAAAGGTTGTTCTTCTGTTCATCTCATTCATCTCGTCCAAAATAGGCCATGATCTGCACCAGAGAGGTACCTGTTTCTTGGCATAGACTCTAAAGCGAGTTGCTGGTAACCAGCCCATGTGGAAGGAACTGTATTATCTGTGTTAGGTGAAATGAAACCCATGCCAGATTTCTACTCTTAAGAGACTGAAACTGAGAAGAGCAGAGAGACACTTCCAAACGAAACCCAAGCTCTTTTATTGTTGCCTGTTCCTCAAATAAAGAAATAAAACTTGGGAATCGTGACCTCATTAGGCCTATTCATTGACAGGCTTGATTAAATAAGTCAGGGAATAGATGCACAACTCTGAACAACTATTGGAGTATCACAGATACATCTGTGTACCTCCACATACCTCCACATTTTTATCCTCCTGATACATTTAATAATAATGGACTGGGGGCAGCATCCTCCAATAAGGAAACAGAGTGCAGAGTGACACAAACTGAGAGGGAATTTCTTGGAGCTGCTTTCTGCTGTGGAGTTTTTCATAACTGTGACTCAGTAACTTCTCTACATCTCGCACTGCTCAGAAATCCTTGCTGAGCACCTTTAGGGAGGAGCTGGGGCAGGCACTCCTCTGAATTTAAAGAAGCCTCAAAGCATCAGCAGCAAAACTGTGGATTTAATGACAGAAGGGAAGCCGTCTAACTGTGGGGCACCTTGCCAACAACCTCCATGACTCAGAAAATCCATCTGACATACCTGAAACATCAAGTACACAACAATCCTTTTGCCTCACAAATAATTTTGGTTTTGTACATTCTGAACAAAAAAATGTTGCACCTCCATTTGCTTTCTTCTTAAGACTATGCAATAGGATCCTGCTTGAGCAGAGATTCAGTAATTTCTTGACCAAAAAAGGTCACATTTATATAAAATCTTTAATGAATCACCTTTAAAATCTTACCAAACACTTCCGATAAAGTCTTTAATGCAGTCTCTGAATGTGAGATATGCTAGTTGTTCTGTTATAAAGCAAAATGTGTACCTTTTAATCAGGATAAAATAGTGAGCACTATACAACTAACCAGTGCCCAGCATACAATACGTATTAAATTTATCAAAATTGCACCAATACCTAGATTTTAGTGCTTTGTTTTGAACACATGCAAAGTGAAGGACCAGAAAAACTGAGCTCTCGTGCTTCACTGCGCTGTCTCTGACATTGTTTCTTACACATGACTGTGCTCTTGGAAGATAGTGTGATGTCTGCTGCTATGGATGTCTGGAAATGAAGGGGAAGGCAGCACGTTTGCATAAAATCTCTTTCTGTGATAAGTTTGGATGCAGTTGGTGGTGAGGTGCTGGTAAGAAATTGCTCAAATGAGAGTCTGTTCCAAATTAGAAAAACTTTGCTCCCCAGAAGGTCCTATGGGAGCAGAGAGGAAGGGTTGCAGATGGACTGAGTGTGGCCATCCCTGTGTAGATAATGAATGAGAAACCTGCACGGCTATATACGCAGAAAGAAAAAAACACTTAAGTCTGTGATGAAAGGCCAGATGAAAAGGAAAGTGTTATAATTCAACAGAATATAAAAGACAGCAGTGGGCCATCCTTTCTTCTAGGGAGACAGGTTACTATATCATTTCCCTGAAATCACAGCAGGAATGATGGATTAGTTGGAAGGGAAAATTGGTGCCTGAGGCACTTCTGAATTTAGTGTTTCAAGTTGTCCATAATCCTTCGTAGCCTTCACCCAAACATGAAACCCTGTAATGAGCATAGGGAATTACTAAGGGCAAAAAGTCCTCTCCCTAGTTATTTCCTGAAATCCAAGCCTGATAGAAAGTACCAGTTTTCAGGTGCAGGCCAGACCCTTTGTGCTCATTGCGCCTTCAAAAGGGGGATGCCTCTGGGCTGGACCTCAATTCCAGCTAAGGAGATGGTCTTTGTTTTAAACTGCAAGCGACTGTGGTGAAATTCCCCTCTGATGAAGGTTTGTTTCATTCCGGGTTATATGAAAAATATTTCATACTTGTTTTATAGTCTTCTTGGTTGAACAAACCTTGAAGGCAGCCTGAACTAACATCATCTTCTAACCTTTGCATGTAGAAGAGGAAAAGAAAGAGGTGGAACTATCTACCAAGACATGGGAGTCCAGGCTGCAACATATGATTGAAACCTGCACTGCATTTATTACAAACAGGATGGAAAGAATGAGCCAGTACAGACAGAAGCAAGGTGAGGGAAGGGTACTGTAACATCTTGCAAGAAGCATGCTGCAGTGCACCTGCATCTGTCTTGCTCTGCTCCACACAACCTCAGCTTGTACTGGAAAACAGGAAAGCAAGACTCGCATTTTCACAATTGCCAAGAAAAACTCAGAGGTAAGTCTTGACCATGTCTGAGTGGGAGATACCCATAGGAGTCAGCAGCCAGCATTCTTGGAAAGGTAAACTACCTCTTTTAGTCCAACAAAATGATACCTTACATTGAATATGATTGTTTAGACATCATGATTATCACTAATATCACCACTTATTTGAAATGAAGATGGAGAGTTGCAGAACTGCACAGTTTACTGAGCCATTAATTGGTGGCCTTTGGGAGGTGCTGCATCTTAGGTTTCTACACCTAGTCAAAAATAGAATCATAGAAACATAGAA
>VZTL01019945.1:2248-24149 GCA_013400535.1 Scopus umbretta | reverse complement strand
TTTTTTTTTTTTTAAATAGTGGAAATACTTCCCGAGAACAGCGTTTCTATAGTGCTATCCATCTCTCCAGCACTTTGCAGCCATTAACTAATTGAGCTTCTAAATAATGTCATGAGGTGGGGAAGCTGCCTGTGTTTGTACAGACAGGCAAAGGGAGGCGTGCAGGGAGGAGGCTGAGTCTACCACCCCTAAGCCCAGTGGTGGGATTCAGCCAGCTACGACATGGGTGCCTCTGCGAAAGCTGGTGGTTGAAGTTCCTTGACAGTCTACAAAAAGATTTATCTTCCCCTAAAGCAGGTATCTAGGTTTGGCTTGCCAAATGCCTCAGATTTGTACAGAGTTAGGAGTGGTGAATCCAGCTTCAAGTAGTTTGTACAGGGCTGCAAAGCAAGTTGCTGTCAGAGGCAAGGGTGGGCTGTAGCAAGCCAGGAGCATGGGCATTGCAAAGAGAGTTTCTCCTATTTCCTTGCAAATCTCGCTCAGTTTGTGGCTTAGAGCCAGAAATGAGATCCTGATATCACAATGTAACTACTTTAAAGAAGAGATGGCTGAGAGTGGATGCAGTAGACGTCTGTAAAACCGTAAGTGCCACCGAGGAATGAAGAGACAAAGCTCGTTCACCTTCTCCTCAGAACAAGGAGGCATCAACTCTGCCAGGCAGACAAGCACTTTGCAGAAAGCAAGCTGAAAACAGACACAAGGACATCCTTCAGATGGCGAGTTGTTCTGCTGGCTGTCTTCTCATGGCAGACATTTACACAAGTTCAAAAAGGCATTGGGCAAATTCCTGAAAGAAAAACAAAAATTCTGAATGCCTTCTAAATATAGAGGTCCCTTTCCCAGGCATCTACAGTGGGGCCCTACTGGATAGGATATTGTCATCATAATTCTAGGGTTTCAGCAATGGCAAATGCTGGGTAATATCTCCATCCATCCATCCATCCACCCACCCAGGACTTCTGGTGCTTTCACATCCCACCTAAGGCTGGTGAGCAGTTCTCAAACCCACTACGAGAGACTCCAACGGCACCAGGGACACCTCTGAGCTGCACACCGCCAGCACAAAGACACCCTGCAGTAGATGCTCTGCTGTCTGGCAGAGGGAGAAAAGACCGGTCTTCACGCTCCTAATCCTGCAGGGATGGGTTAACCTCACAGGCAGGCTGTGGGCATGCATGTGTGAGGGAAGACTGCAAAAACCACTTCCCGAAATGCACCTGCTATGTGACTAAATAAAGCTGCAATGGCCTGGCAGCTTTTGCAGCCACTAAACTTGATTGTTATTTAGGTTTAATAGCAGAGGCAGAGCTGGGTATCAAACCACAGAGAATGGATTTGGGCTCAGTCCCATCCAGGAACCACTGAGTGTGACGATCTGCCGGTGAGCCAAGCTCTTAGACTTAAATGGGCTAGCTGGAGAGACCTGTCACGGAAGGAGAGCAGAGGGAGCAGTATGGGAGCCACCTCTGTCATCCAGGTGCAAACCGAGCACCCCTTAAAATGCCAGGAACATACTAGGATTTCTCTCTTTTGAATACACCAGGTTTTCTCTCTTTTGCTATTGTAGACTGTACATTAACAAACATAAATCACACCCTGCCAAACTTCACCCAAACATTGTCTTTATTTCTCAATGCACGATTTTATGCAGTGTTGGGCACCGATTTGCCAAATGGATTGAGGCTGCTTCAGCATCTACCCTGCATTAACAGCTTCTCCTCTTCGCACTCCCCAATCATGATGCTGGCAGCTCTTGGGCTTCAGCTGCTGCATTTTGCTGTCATGTCCCTGCAGCTCCTGCAAAGCCACAGAGAGAAGCAGCGGTGCAGCATGGCCCTTGGGCACGTGTGTTTGCTCTGCTGTCTTTCCTCTCCTCTTGTCTTTGCAGACTTTTGCCAGAGGGCAGCCTGCGTCCTGTGACTGAGATGGGAGGAAAGAGGAGAAGGATGCAACCCCAAAGTGCTCCTGGTTTGTTTTTTTTGGGGGGTTGGTTTGGTTGGTTGGTTGTTTTTTGTTGTTTTTTATTATATTACCCTATTCCTTGGGTAATTGCTCTGCACCCTGTTAATTCCTACTGCAGATTCCCTTTGTTCCTTTCTGGGTACCTGGGCATCAGACAGAACTAGAGGAGTCCCACATCCCTCTAAGGAGATGAGATTGTGCCTTTCATGCTCCATTTCCATGGGAGAAAACCCCCAGATGGCTCATTTTTTTGTTTTGAGTTCACATCAGGTGGTGTGGTGGCTTTTACAGAAGATCTGAGTTGCACCCCTCAGCCCAAGACCCTTCCTTCTGCCGTCATCAGACACATCCAGGGACAAATGGAGACAGTTAGGAGTGGTGGGCTCTGATTCCAGGAATGGGTCTCAGAGCAGAGCAGGGAGCTGGTCAGTTCCCCACTTCCCTTTGAAACTATATTTGTGGGGAAACTGCAGGTTTTGCAAAGCCGAAGCCGTCAGAGATAATTTTTACTTTTAATCTCGTCCACATTTCACTTTGTGCCGTCCCATTAAGCATCACCAGGATAAGGCCTTCCATCGTGCCCCAGGGGAATATCTCCTGGGGCTGCTGGGAGGGAAGGATGTTTCCTACCTCCCTTCTCTGAGCTGGGCCCTTGGCTCCATGACATGCCCAGTGGCCCGGCGACCTCCCATCTGCCCGAGCTGCTCAGGGCACGGCAAAAGCGTTGACCACAGTGTGCCATCCCTGAGCAGAGCTGAAAACGGGGCTGCAAAATATGCTCTCAGCCATGCACGCCTCCAGCTATTTCAGGCTTCGAAGGAAAAGACCAAGGCTCTGACCTGACTAAAGAGCTAGAGCATTACATGAAATAAATAATAATAATAGCAGAGTTATTCTTGTGTGACTCGTGCCCTTTTGTATCTGATTAATGCTCACCCAGGGCACACAGCCTGGGGAAACTGCGTGTGAGGTTGCACACGCCTCCCTGCGCTCTCGGAGCAGACGATCTACTCCAGCATCGCTCTCACGGTTACCATGATACTGTTATTGTTGTCTGCTTCTTCCCTCTCTGTCCCCATTGACTTTAGGCAGATTAGAGCAGAGAGATGATGGATGGCTGGATTAGATGCTGCACACCTACTTCAGGTTTATAAAGCAATGCTTTTCTGTCCTATGTGGATGCATCTCTCCCGTTCTGAGCACAAAACAGAGAATAACAGGGAACTATTGTTGCAGGGCAGTGACTCTGGTTTACACGTACGTGCAGCATGAATCCATTCATGGCATTTAAGGAAAAAAAAAAAAAAAAGTAAGCTGACAAATATAATCAATTACAGCAAGCCAGCTGCAAGGTGAAATGGAATAACCATGTGTTTCGCCATTCAAGGTTCAGTGAAGGTCCCAGGCAGGGAAAAAGGAAAGATTGCTGTTGGCCTTTAAGGAGGGCTACCTCTTCTCTGCTCAAAGGCTGTCCCACATAATCCAATTTCACACGCTGCCTTTAAAATGTTATTAGATCTTCTTGGAATTGACAAATGTTGAAACTTCTGGAGGGGGAACCACATGAACTAGCCAGAAACCCAGGTCTCCAATCTGTATTTACAGGGCTGGAGTAACACAGGTGAACCCTTGAGCAAAGCTTGCAATTAAAACTGTCCTCTCCGGCACTGGATCTGCTGTATTGAGGGGCTATATTGTGCTGCTGAGTTTCAAACAAAGCTCTTGGTTTCAGCATGGAATCTTCAGGTCTTCAGGAATCACTTGCTGTCTATATGTCCCCCAACAGCTAGAAAAGCCCATATGGACACCATGCAATGTGACCCTTCTGCCTGCATGGTCTCCTTTGTTGTTTGCACACCAGCAGCCTCTATAGGCAAGGCTGGTGGTGACCCACACATGCACGGGAGTGCGATAGATCTTATGGCTGTGTTCGTATTCGTGAGGCTGGGGGGGAGCTTTCGCTGCAGCAGGAACAGCAGCACTGGCTGAAAGCAGCCAAGCCCTGAGGTCCAGTTTGGATGGCCAAGCAGCTTCAACAGATGTAGCAGCCATGCTCTCGCTCCCTGGCGCAGTTGCCCCACTGACCTTCTCCTTTGCCTTCCTCCTGCTTCTCCAGTCACCACTGGAGAAGGCATGTCCTTGGGAGAAAAAACAGTATGGATATTAAGAGCACAAGGTGGTGGACACCTGACATGATGCTGATGGTGGGTTCCTGGACTGGGTGGTTCACTTGAGTAACCAAGGCGTGCTGAGGTGACTCTGGGCCTCCTTTTCTTCCATAGGACTTTATTGGACTCACGTGGAAGTGTTATGACTTAATGTTGGTAACAGCAACTGTAAATTGAATTCAGGGATCCTGCTCCCACACCCCTAAGAACTTCATGGGTCTCACGTTGTGCTTGGGGGCAATGCTACTTCCAGGGCATGACCTGGGTGATATGCAGAATGCCGGAAGATCATATTTACAGTGCAAATAATTAAGGGCTATGTTTAACCACAGAGCAGTAATTGCTACTGTCCGTGCATGCACTGAGAATAGCATTGCTGCAGAAGGAGGAGGACAGTTTGGTGACACACCAGAGTCAGTTCTTGCCACTGTCCTCTTACTCAGTGTGGGAGCTGAGCTGGTGGTCACAATCCACATTGGATCTGGGTCTAGTGTCATCCCGGGATACAGAACCCAGGGGAAAACACAAAATAGAAAGAAATCCTCGATTGGCACTTATGATTCTATGTTTTGGGGGACCAGCTCTGCACAGGAGGCATCTGCTTGCTGGAGCTTTAGAAAGCTCTTGGTCGGGGCTGAAGCTGTAGGTAAGCAGCTGTGCCTTGCAGCTCGCCGCACCGCGACATGCCCACCCTTTGGCCCAGCATGAGTTACAGCACCTATAAACAGCTTATTTTATTGCTGAGGCTAATGAGCTCTGGGCCCTCTAGGTAGAGCCTGGTAATTACACAGCTTCTTGGGATGCTGATTTAGGGGCTGCACGGAGTCTCACCTCTCACCAGCCCACTGCCTTAGCACCTTCGCTGACAAAGGCTAACCAAACCACCCAGGTGGGATGTCAGTACCAGCAGATCTTGCCCATCTCTCCCCTCCGCCCAAGAATAAAAAATCACAAGTGATCAGAAAGACCTATCTGAACCATCAGAGACATTCTAGGTACTTGTTGGAGCGGCGGGTCCTTCCAGCACCGTTGTCACGGCAAAGAGAGGAGAGGGGATGAGTATTTCTGAATTCCCAGCTGTTGTAGCAGCAGGATTTTGGTGGGGAGCATTTATTTGGAAATCCTACAGTGACTTCTTTTACAAATATAGGCCCAGGATTTCCAGGGAAGGAGCTGTATGAGGAAAGATCTGGCACACCCTAAATAATAATCATTATTATTAGTATAATTATATTAATTACTGTAATTACAAGGAGGGCAAGACACTACAGGAATCACAGATGAGCAGGGTGCTATACAGATGCCAAGCTTTACTGGATTTTCCCTTCCTCTCTGCAGTTTAAAGGCAGCTGCATTGCTTGCAAAGCAGGAGGAAACAGCTCCAGAAACACACACACACACACACACACGCACACACACACACACGCTTCTTCTGTACGTGTGTGTCAAGATCAGAGTGTCAGGTAGAAAATGCTGCCAGAGCCTGGTAGGCAAAAATTGACAAGGGAATCCAGTGTTATCTGGAACTGCTCTCTCCAGAGAGGCTGAAAATCTTTGATAGGTTCACTCCAGGGGAAATAACTTCGGCGGATAAGAGGCATTGATGTGCGCCGAGCAAAAGGCAACCCGTGTGCGTGCCGGCGCGGCAGCGGCTTGGCGCTGACATGCATTCCTTTCTTTCTCTTTTTTCCTCTGCTCCCTTTCCCCGTATTTTTTTCCCTTTTTAATTTTTTTTTTTTTTTTTAAATTTATTTTTCAAAGCAGCCCCGGGTGTCCCAGCGATGGTGAATTTTATAAAGAATCGAGTCGCGCCGGTGCCTCCATGGAGTGGGGGGGAGTGAAGAGCAGGAGATGGAGGGGAGGAGGGAGGGGGAATGTCAATAGGCATATCTGAAAAGCAAACCTGGGGAATGACTGTGTATATAGTATGTGTGTGTGTACGCGCTGGCGGAGCCTCCAATGAGACGGAGGAAATATTTTCAGAAATGTTCCCATGTTTGGGAAGGAGGAAAAGGTGGAGTCTCTTTTGTCAGGAAAATCTGCAGCAATATTCTAGTCCTTTTGTAATTCAGTGGTCTGTCCTTGCGTCTCTGGGAGTCAGATGCTGTTCCTGGCACGACGCAGCCCACATCACCCTGGGAGGGTTTGCAGCCTCTTTTATGCTGTCCCACTTCTCCGCTGCTGCAAAACCCAAACCCAAGTGAGCGCAGCTCCTCTGCCATACCGCAGCCCCAAATTCCATTCCCAGATTCTGGCACAGTGCATTAAAGCCAGGGTTTGGAGCAGATCTTTTCCCAGGTCAGAGAAGTCGACTGTGGTCGGGGGGCTTGTGCTGGTTTGAGGTCGGTGGGAAGCACCCCGCCGAGACATGGTTCTCCCCTGGATGCTCTTCTTCTCTTACACCACAGGAGCTGTTTAGGGAAGCTGGCAGTTGGTTGTGGGTTATTTCGAGTGGGACTTCTCTCAGCTAACTGCAGCTTGCAGAGAGGTAGGCGGTTATGTCTGAGCTGCTTTATCGCCACAACTTTGCTTTATGGTCGGGAAAGAGAGATGGTTCTTTCTAGAGCACAATTCATCTCTCCCAGCTGGGCTGAATTGCACCCGGGAAGTTCTTCTTTCTCTCCATTGACTATAAAAGGCGTCTAGACAACTCGCTCAGATTTACGCATCCGAACTGATGACACATAAAGTTAGACGGATGAAACCCGGCCAGGCATCATTCTCTCCTTTTCACGCTGCGAGGGTTTTTTCATCCTGCTCCGGCTTTTTCTGCTCCTGCTGGGCAGAAAGCGCTGAGGAAAACAGTGCCATGGGGATGCAGACACTGTGGGGAAATGGCAAACCCTTTGGGTGAAGAGGTGGGCAGGTGCAGCACGGTCTCTAAATGCTGCTATAGACATCCGAAGAAGCTCTGTGAAATGCCTGGAAACCTTTCCTTTTTGTACGAACCCACACAACCATGAACCCACAAATGGACAAACAAATAAAAAAGGGAGAAAACAAAGCGATGCTGGAATGCTACCTTTATTTTCAAACTCTTTTGTAGCGCCATGACATAAGCAACTCCGGGAGGGAATAATTAATACCTTTTCATGGTCCTTGATTAAAAAGGGTTGAAAAACACCTATGTAGGGCGCTCTGACAGCCTGCAATGGGGCAGCTGCAGGTGAAGAGATGCAATCGCTGTGTTCATCTCCAGATAGGAGCTGCTGCAAAACGTTGGGAACTGCTCTTTGTGGACTTTTAAGCAATAACCGATCACATCATGGGGATGTATCCCGCTGCTGCAAGGTTGGGGCAGGTGGATGCTGGGCCATGGTGACCAAACCCCTTTGGGGGCATTGGTGATCCCCTACTCTAATGACGGAATTGCCACTTGAGGACTCTTCCCCAGGATGTAGCAAGGTGATGGCAGCTGTGCTTGTGTTTTTTCCAGCTAAGCCAGGTCACGCTTGCTCTGTGAGCAGGTAGGAGATGCCAAACGCTGTTTGGCTAACTTCTTCAGAAAACAGCCCTCCTTCCTCTGCATCATTTCTGAACCGCTGCCCCTATTACAGTGTGCTGAGAGGTGTAACAGAGGCAGAGCCTTTAGCGGGAATGCAATGAACTCAAAGCAATGTGCAGTCATTACAGCCTCTCCTCGCACTGGCCAGGACCTTAATCTCTCTCAGCTGGAGGCATTTCACCCCCTAATTCCTTATCTTCTCTCTCAGTAGACCTGCCCTGAAAGGCGAGACAGCCTTGTTTAAATCCTGGCTTTGAATCCAATTAACATGGCCCATGGATGCCCACATAGGATCTTTTTCTAACATGAAGGTGGGTAGCCTTACCTAGCTAGGCATGTATGAGTGCAAGGAGAGGTATTTTCCAAACCAAGGTGATCTGGGGTGGCTTTTTTGTTTGTTTGTTTGTTTTTCCTTAAATTGAATGTCTTTCCATAGTGTCATTAACATACTATCTGGCATTCATGAATACGCATCAGCAAGTTATTAGCTTTACTGCACCGCTAGCTTGGCACAGGCAAGCAGCATATGCAGGGAATGGAAAAGAGCATGAGATAGAGGGAAGTACAGACTTCCCTTGGGTGCAGAGCCCCTCAGATGAGGGGCAGCAGGGGGATCCATCCTGGTCATCTTTACCTTCCAGGGGGACCTGAGAGAGATTCACCTAGGGAGGAGAAGACCCAATTGTCATGGTGGCTCTGGTGTAGTACGAGGTGGATACTTAGGTTCACAACAGGCTAAAATACAAGAAAAGCCCATTTCCAGGTCCAGGGGGCTCTGCTTTTTTGGTTCCCTGTTTTCTTGCAGGCGCCAGTTCCCAGGTCTACACAGCATCCTCAGCCAGAGCCTGGCTAAGTCGGTCCCCTGTAGTCTTTGTATGTAAAACACCAGTTCTACCAGAGATTTCCAGCTTTTATCAACCCCAGAAGGCTGAAGAAGGCAAATCATTGTTGTTATTCATCATATTGCAATACATTTTGCTTGTGCCAAGCAGAATTGCCATTCCATCCTTCTGGTAGGTGTGCAAACAAGACTGCCCTCCCTGCTTTCCAAGAGTTCATAATCCAAATGCACAAAACCTGTAATTTGATCTGCAGAGAGACTGCAATGGAAGACGTGGCAGGAATTGCTCTTCCAGTTGACATAAACCACTGTTTTAACTGGAAAACCTTTTCTGGGCCTCTTCTAGTCTCCTAGGATCTAGCATGATGACTCAGTCAGTGTGGCTGATCTATCGCTGTGAAGCTCTCATAAGGATAATGACCGCTGTATTTAAAGCCAACTGAATGACCACAGAGAACCTCTGCTAAATGTCCCATCAACATTTTTCCATCCTGGTTAAGGATGGTAAGCATCTTGACTGGCATTATAAAGAAAATTATGAGTATTAACAACTGGGATGAGTATCCAAAATAGCTGCCTGTTGTTTGAAATTACCATGGATTTCAGTTTTAGTGTAGCTTTGCCTTTACTGGAGCAGGATCCTCTGTTCCTCTAAGTCACCCTGTTACCGTTCAGGAGATCTCTGCAGTTTAGAAACCTTATCGCAAGAATTTCTTAATTTGACCAATCTGTCAGCAGCATCTCTCCTGGGATGGTGGTCTCCTTGTGCCAGAGCAGTGGAGCTCCCCAGCAGGAGATAAGGAGCTTGCTGTGTACCAGCCCTGCAGCATGTGGAGATATGTCCCAGTTTCCTCAGGATGGCTAAATTGCTGGGATGAGTCTGCTGCTCCTGGGTATGAGGAGCTCAGGCAGACCTGTGGGCCACAGGTAATACAGCTCCTTTTGCCAAAGTGCCTGTAGCCTCAAAATTTGCAGGGAAGTCATCTGGAAGTGCATGAAGTATGACTGGTTCAAGAGCCAGCTTGGAAGTCATGCTGCCGTCCCAGGAGACGTCTTCCAGATTTAGGGGGAAAAAAAAATAAAAAATCCTGCCTTGCTATTGGAAAACTTACAAAACCTCAAATATCTTTCTAGACTGAATTCTTCAAACAGTGTGGGTTGAATTATGTGAAACATTTCCTTCCAGCTATCACAGAAGGAGGCAGGCTGGAGCTGAAAAAGCCTTTCCCAATATCACCCAGCAAACTTGTAGCTTCTGACTTCTTCCAATACCCAGGAATACTGGAGGTCCTGGATTCATGTTCAGGAGACCACACGTCCGCTCTGGGTGAGGGAAACCAGGCTATGTACAGGCAGGCTCTTAGCCTGCTATCCGTTGCCACCTGGAAGACGTGGGATTTGATCCAGAAAAATAGTTGGGCAACAGTTATTTACAAGCAAACGATTCCCAGTGAGGGACTGCACTGACCTTATAAACTGCGTGAGTGAACTTGCGGGCTCCTTCCCTCCCTCGGTGGAATTAGCTCCATGCAATGCTTTGCAGTCCATTTCTTCTGGTCTGCATTTATGCATATTTTAGTACATAAACATGCATTTAATGTCCCCTTTGAAATTATTTCCTGCCCATATTTAAAACTCCCCATCATCCTAGGGCAGCAACTGGATGAAAAATAATTGAAACCATTAAGATCAGCTTTTCTTTCAAAGAAAAAAAAAAAAGTCATTGCTGGAATGTATCTTTTTCGAATTACACAGTCCCTGGGATGCCTCTGCCACTGGTGTGTTTTAATGCTGTAGCAAAATTACAACCCGTTGAGGTTTTCCAATGAGTTGTAATATTACATTTCTGACCACGCGGGGCCACAGAGACCCCGGCAATACCTGACTTGCTGGCTTCGGCTCCAAGCAGGGACTTACATCCACAGGCTGCTTTTGGACATCCATTACGCTCCTACATTTCCCTTCGAATTGCAATTGGATCTGGGACTCTTCCTCTCCGGTTTTCATCTTACCCAAGTGCAGCAATTATAACCCCTTGCTGCTTCTGATTTCACGTGAAAAAGGTAGCTTCAAGTTGGCACCGGCTAGAGTGAGGGCTGCGCACTGATACCGAATAAATTTTGGCTAACTTAAGTGATTTCTCTTCCCTTTTTTAACAATTTTTGTGAATCACCTGCCTGATCACAGGCAAGCCTGCATGAGATTTAACATGTTTGTGCTGATATTTTCTATGGGTGGAACTGGTGTGGGATTTTAAAAAAAATAAATCGATAGTCCAGGTTGATCTCACATTTGCACGTTCCCAAACATTTTGAAATCATTAATTCACTTCTGCTGGGGAGTTAATTTACTGGTCCTGATATAAAGTGCATTTCTGCTGGGCTTAATATTGAGTTTTTAGGGAGGGCTAACTTTGTGTGTAAGCATGGCTTTTCCTTCCTTCCTCACTTTCCCCCTGAAAACCAGTGCAAAACCAAAGATGCCGAGCTCGACGCTGGCTAGAAGTTTGGCTAAGCCCACGCATGAGATGCCACAGAAATCCTGGCCGTGGTGTCGCTAGCAACTCTGGGACCTCCCCTCCAGCCCCATCCCTCAGGCAACACTTTGGAAAGGACCGCGTGTCCCCATTGATGTGCATTTCTCGGACTCCCACCAGCTTCTTGTCCACAGTGAAAGACCTGGTGGTCGTTTCCCACCGAACCCCTGGCCTCCAGCCGTACCAAAAATTGCCACGTTCAGCCATGCATGTGAACTCATCCCCACTGCTCGCTCCTGACGCTGCCTTTTGCTTTAATTACTGATGCTTCTGCTCCTTGTGAGCACGGATCCTAATTAGATGTAAGTGGCAAAGAAAGAAAGCGTAAGAGCTGATGTGAGCTGCTGCTTGAGAGATATAGCTTGGAATAAAAGAAATTGGGGTCATCACCTGACTATACTTCTTTAATGCTGGCTGTTGATTAGCTTGTGTTTACATGAGTGGCTACAGCTCCTGCGTCCATGGGAGGTTTGCAGCTCCTCATCAACGACAAGCGGCAATGAGTGCTGGGCAGTGGGCGTCTCCTGATGTATTTATAAATTCACAGGTTTTAATTGTCTGGAGGAGCTTTGAGATTCTTGGTAGTGGGAGAAATATTGATGTTTTATAACATGCTCCCGTATTACTATGACCCTATGGGGGAAACTGAGGCACAGCCAGGGTGAAGCAATAATAAGAGCAGAGCCTAAATCAAGCAAATGTGTGCTTTGGGTATTGTGCGTTGTCCCCAGAATGATGGAGAGATGGTTTTGATGCTCAGCTTACCCTGTTCTATGAAGGAATAAGGTTAATACAGAAATGTCTTTTACCACCTGCAATCATATAACCTGGCGGTCATTTCGGAATTGTGTCCTGCTACATTTTTGCAGAAACTGCTCGTGAACTTGCTTCTCCCTGACTACTGCTGCTGCTGCACTAGAGTGAGACACAAAGCTATGTCTAGGCTCCTTTGGCACGTTGCTTCAGAAGACCATGACTGCGGAATGGCATATGAGTAAAAATCACCCTTGGCGACCCAAGCAGAACATCTTTGCTCTCTTCACTTGCATGGATCATGAGCAAAGAGAAGCTCCTTTTCTCTGAGTGCATAATCTGAGGTGTGGCATTGCAGGATATGCTTTGATGACTTGCTTTGGTTCCCCCTAGCAAAGCAGGAACCAGCTGTGCTCTTCCACTGCTTGAAAGCAATGCCATGGAAATCCTTTCTAGGGACAGTGGAAACACAAGAAGTTTGTGATGGTTCAGGGACAAGATCAGGGGCATTATGGGCTGGATTAGTAGACAACTGGATGGGCAAATGGCTGGTTGAATGGCTGGACTCAAAGGGCAATAGCTAACGAGTTGCACTTTGCCTGGAGGCTGGTGGCCAGCAGAGTACCAGTGATCCATCCCATTTAACATCTTTATCAATGAGCTGGAGGAGATAGAGCCCACCAAACCATGGGGAGACAGGAGCTGTGCCTACACCACAGAGTGCACCTGGTGCAGAAGGTCCTCAGCTGGCTCTGTCCGAGCTGGCATGTTTTTGAGCAGGTTCAGTGAAACTTAGGTTGGAAGGGATCTCTGGAGGCTGCTAGGCCAACCCCTGTTCAAAGCAGGAACAACTCCAAACTTAGATCAGGTTGCTCAGGACTTTATCCAGTCAAGTGTTGAAAAATTCCAATCATAAACATTCAATAACCTCTGGGCACCTGCCCCATGCTCAGTCACTCTCTGAAGATTTTTTTTCCTTACACACAACTGGACACTTCCTTGTTGCACTTGTGACCGTTGTCTCTTGTTCTTTCACTGTGGATCCATGAAAAGATGGATCTGTTTTCCCTGCAACCTCCCTTTGGATAGGGGGAGGCAGCAATTAGATCTGTCATTTGCCTTCTCTTCTTATAGCAGAAGAAATGCGGCTCTCCTGGGATGTTGTGTGCTCCAGCCCTCTGCAATTTTGGTAGCCCTCCATTAGACTTGCTCCATTTCTTTGATATTTCTATTGCACTGGGGGATTCAAAGCTGGGTGCAGTGCTCCAGATGTTGTCTCAGAGTGCTCAGGAGAGGGATTAACCACTTTTCTTAACCAGCTGGCAGTGCTCTTGCCAATACAACCCAGAATGTTCTTAGCCTCCAACAGCTGAAGGGCAACAGCTAATGTAAGGTCAACTTGCTGTCCATCAGAAGCCAGATCTTTTTTCTGCAGAACCCCCAGCCAACCAGTTCCCAGCATGTCATGGTACAAAGGGTTGTCCCAGATTCAGGATTTTGCATTTGTCTTTGTTGAACTTCATGAGGTTCCTGCAGGCCCATTCCTCCAGCCTGTCAAAGTCTCTCTAAGTGACAGCCTTGTCCTTCAATTTGCTCCACCAATTTGGTGTCACCTGCGACTTGTTAGGTTGCTTTCTGCCCTGTTGTCCAGGTCACTGATGAACTTGGTATTGACCTCTGAGGAACACTGTATGTAACCAGCCACCAATAATCATTGAGCCCAAAGGCTCTGTCAGTATTTCAGACACTTTCAGGTAGTTCACCCAGCCCTTCCACATCTCCCCTGTTTCTCTATGGTGTGGCTGTAGGAAAACTCATTAAAGACCTTACTACAGCAAGGAAAACAACATGCCTTGCTCTCCTCTTCTCCACAGAACCATCACAGAAAGTAATCGGGCTAGTCAGGCATGGTTTTTCCTTGGTAAACTGTGTAACTATTCCCAAACACCTTGTCCTATGCCTGTGGAAATGGCTTCCTACTGTAGTCAGCCTGGAGCTGCTCAAGGTCTGGAAGTTATCATTGGCGGTGCATCGCCACCAGAAGACATGAGGCTGTGGAAGAAAGAGCCAACACAGCTGTAATGGAGCTACTCCGTTCAGGACATCTCTGCAGGTGTGACTCAAGAGACACGCGTGGCAGAGCTGGGGACTGAACCCATTTCTCCAAGCCTTCTCCTCCAACAGGAACCATTGGACAGTGACTTTCACTGATTGTGACTTTCACTGAAGTCAATAAGCCTCCAGGGAGATAAGAGTCCGCCTGAGAAGAACAGCTTGCAAAAGGAAGGCTTTGACGAGAAATAGAAAATGAGCCAAGCTAACAAAGAATTAATTGCTACTAGCATAAAAACCCAAACCAAACAGACTAAAAAAGTCTCATGATTTCTGTAGCTGAGGTTTGTGTACTGCCACAATCACAAGATAAGAATCATTGTTGCATACAGAAATGGACGTTGTGTGGGTTTCTATCTACGCAATAGTCATAATTTTAAAAAATTTATTGATTTTATAATTAAGGAACTCTGCAATACATAAAGTTAAAAGCCATGCAAACATATACACAGAGACCACATAAACAAACATTTAGATTTAACACAACATAAGTGCAATAATCACCCATAAATGTAGTAATCACCAACTGTTTAATATAGATCAGCAGCAAACAAAAGAATAGATGGAATGGAAATTATTATTTGTACTAGAGGAGCTGTAGAGGCCACAACCAAGATCACATCTTTGTTATGCCAGGCAGCACCCACATACATAATGAGAGGCAGCCCTTGGTGCAAACAGCTCCCAAACTAAGACCAGACGCAAGAAGAGCGGTAGTGGAAGTAGAGATGTGCTCCCATCTCAAGGTCACCAGCCTGCCAGAGCAAAGCTGCTCCCTCCTGATGCCCAGGTCCATCTCCACCACACAGCATATGAATGAGATTAAACTGGCAGACGGTTTTATTTCAGGTATAATACAATTGCCAGGAAAAATAATGTCATTTCTTCCTGGGCTGTTTTGGCAATGATAGAAGTACTTTTCCAGCCTGTGACTGTGGGGGACCCGAGTTCACGGACCGCCCAGCTGCAGGGACACCAGTGTGTGGGAGAACCTGTCAAGCTCTCCTTCGGTGCTTTTCTGCTCTTTAGGAATTACAAAATGTTCACTGAGCAGGAACTCTGAACAAGGTGTCCCAGCAAGAAGCTCACAGGGTTGTTTTTCTTCTGCTACATCAGTGACAGAGTAGGATTCACCTTACTTAACCAGAGATGTTTACATTTAAGATGCTCACCTCAGAGCCTCCTTTGATGCTCAGAAGGAAAAAAAATAGTCCTTTTTAACCTTTTGGGGAGTATTCAGACATTTTATCCAAGGCATGACAGCCCCTGAGTGTTGGCTGAGGGATATCTGCAGCAGAGTTCTGCCTGAGCTGGGTGCCAAGGATGACCATCTTGTAGGTGTCCCAAATCCAAACCCTCTCTCTTCCCAGCTGCAGCAGGGATTTGGGGAGCGTTCTCCCACCTGCCAGGGGAGCATTACAAGGGGCCGCAGGAGGGATGGGGAGTAGGACAGACTTGGCCTTGGTCACCATCTTCTTCATTTGACCCTTCTTTCTGCTGCATGGTACGTTTTCTCTGCAAGACGCTGCCTGTTGCATCTTTAGCATGATCCTCCGATGAGTCTTTCGTGGTTTCTCAAGCTCCTTGAAAATAGCGGAGGTTAATTCGCCACCTTAAATTACTGCAGGATCTTCAAACCATAAGAAAAAAATGCATTTTATTTCTCCTGCTGCCCACCTTCTCTTCCTCTGCTCTAGAGAGGATTGTGATCCCAGGACATGCAGGGTATATTGAGTTTCATGTTGTCTAATTCCCCCAACCAGAGATAGATTTTTCAGAAATAAAGACAACTCCTGTAGCTTTTTAATTAAACGTTAAAAGCCCTTTATTTAAGAGCCATAAATCACTGAGAGGCCCTTACATTTCTGTAACGCCTTATGGCCTGGCATGTACCATTTGCAATTGCTCGCTCATTTGGCTGAAGTGAGACAGGTACCTCCAAATACCGGCCATCAGCCGTTGATCTCCTACAAAGTACAGGCTAATAGGGAGGGAGTGAAAGCAACACTTAAATCAGTCTAATAAAAATGTACTGGCAGGACAACGCCTGAGGATTAGGGCTTGTGTCCTGGAGGAAATTGTATTTCTTTAGTTGTCAGCAAGTCCCTCAGGAAAGCTGTAGACAGATTAAAATATAATTTTAGCTGTGTGGCTTTATCCTGGTCCTTTCTATGACTCCTGTGTTAGGCGAAGGCAGGGCTGTGATATCTGTGGGGCTGGTGATGCTTCCAACAGTCCTGCATGGTCCAGACCTGAAAGCCCTAGAAAAGATAAAACCCTAGAGAAGATCCTCATTGAATTCAGCTCCTGTACCAGAGCGCTTTTTTCGGCAAGCACAGCTGGCCCTGGGCTAGAGCAGAGCGTGGATGCAGAACATCCAGGGTAGGTCCATATTCAATGAGGAACGCACCTGGGGCTCCCTGGGGCTTTGCTCCTTTCAGCTAAGGCCCATCTGATGCTCTTGAACCTCTCCTGCTGGCTTACCCTGCCACGAATCTGTTCCTGATATTCTGGGCTGCACATGGGAGATGGCCAAACACGCATACGTCCTCTCTGGGCATGAAGGCATACATCCAGGATCTGGTCCTGCTACGTGCATGCAGCATACCTAGCCTGTGCAAGAGCACTGGGCCGGGGACACGCCAGGAAAATGCTTGCAAAACACAACCCTGTTTTGGAACCCCCCCTAAACCTCGTGCCTGGTCTAGCAGAGCACGCAACGCTGCTTTTTGCACCAGTCGGGTGGATGAAGCAGGGCTCACCTCTCTCACCGATCCTCTGCTGCAGGTGAATTTAATACAACGTCTCAAAATGTGGCAAGGAATTTAATTATTTGGAAAAGATGTGAAGGAAGGGAGGGTCAAAGCTACTGGATAATTTATTCATTACTAATATTTCCAGCGGCTGTGATTGAGGTGCTCTTTTAATTGTCCGAGCCACTCCAAAAAGCAGCTTTTCTAATAATGGCTTCGAAAGTAACTGTCATTCAGCTCTATAAACCTCCATCAAAGTTTGCTTTTGACTGGCTGATGGTATCACCCACTGCCTTGACTTTATTTTAGCTTATTAAAATTGATCCTAAACAAACCTGATATGCCCCAAATTATTTTCCTTAAATTAATTTGAATGCAATTTGTTCTCAGCTAGATTTGCTGCCATGTTGAATCTCGCAGTGCAAACACAAGTTTGTTGGGTCACTCTAATTAATTTGATTTTGTATCTCGGCCCTCCTACCCATCACCAGAACTAAATGGAATTATTTAGAAATAACAGAGATAATGCAGGTAAAATAATATGCTGTGACAGGACCAAGGTTTGCTTCTTTAGGAAAAAAAAAATAAATACACAACGTGTTGAGGTGGTTTATTTTTGATTAAATGCTTCTGCTTTGCCTCAGCATTTATCTTTCAGAGACAGCTCCAGATCAGACAAAATGCATTACTCCATTAAAATTATCTCCCTGTACATTTGAGTGGGGCTCTGCAGATAATAAAGGGTTACAACATGCGTGGCCGGCTTGCACCTCCAGCGGCTTTTATTTCTTCGGTGGGGATATGCACAAAAGGTGTTAGGAGGCGGAGAGGGATGGGGGGGAGGGATGCTGCTGCCAAGTTGCTTGGGTGAGAAGTCAAACGGCTTCAAAGAGATGGAGTGGAGCTATTTAATTCAAAGGCCCTAACGGAGACATGGGTGCCAGGAGCTGTACAAAATGACCCGGGTTTAAAGAGATAATGTTGGGTCATTGTCTTCAAAGGCCTTGTCTGAAGTGCTGAGCAACTTCACAATGCGAGGTAGCTCCTGCATCCGGAGCGCTTTGTCCGGGTGGAAACAGAAATGGGAAAGAAGTAGGTGTTCCAGATGATCAGAAACATGGGAGGAATTTGGGATGAACAGACTCAGGAAAGGAGCATGTGACGGTCAATAATCAGGGGTGCAAGAAAGATCTGTCGTGCCCCTTTTTGCTGCACCTGAATGAAGGAGATCTTCCCATGAAGTTGGGAGGGAGCAAACCGAAAAAGGTGTTTTCCTCCAGCTGATTTCCATGGAACCTCGACAGCATGCAGAGCTCATTGCCAGAGAGAGCAGAGAGATGGAGATCTCCCCGTGATTTGAAAATTAAATAAATATTGGTGATGGGAACATCCGTAGGGTTAACATGGAAAGTACGAGGGTGTTCTCCTATAGAGGGGAAACCTCTTGTCCCAGATTTTGCTTATGCCAGCGTGGGCGGTAGCTCCAAGCATCCTCAGTGACTATAGTCAAAGGCAAAACTTCAGTCCTCACAGACCATCATCCTGATTTTCTTGGATATTTTTAGACACTCAGAGGTGAAAGGAGGTCTAAACACTTAGTTTTAGGAGAAATAAGGTTAGAATTTGCGCTCTTGAGGGGCTGCACCATTAGTTTACAGCACTGCAAAGGGGCCACAGCTCTTCGAAGCTGCCCTCCAGCGCGGTCTGTTTTCACCACAGAAGAATCCACCTGGTGCAGGATAACAAGAAAGCAAATCAATGGCCACTTTGTATAGGTCCGACCAGTAAACAAAGCAGAGAAAGCAGCTGTCCTGTTTTTATAACATGTGTATATATATATATATTTTTGAAGCTGGAGCTGGTTGAATAAGGCCCACTTCAGCATTACGGAGAGGACATGCTCTTGTGAATAGGGGATCATTTTAAGGGGTGCTGCACAGAGGGCTGAGCAGCATCGTTCTGTCTGTAAAGACAGGACACCGGAGTGTGTACCGACTATTTAACAAGTGATACTGTTCACTGGGGAAACGGCTTTTGCTTCCCCTTTCCTGTTTCTCTTTCTTCAGTCGCCCTGCTCCGCTCCCTCCCGTTTTCTGTCATTTCTCCTTCTGTTCTTCCTCTCTGATACCATGGTGATGAAGCTGACATATAAGAATAGCTATTCTTCACTGGGGTTCCCGCAACATCCCGAGATGAGCTTATGCTTCTCCCCCTCTCTGTCTCCCACGTTCACTAAGTGGGTAACTCTACGTGTGCTGCCAACCCTACATGCTAAAAAATATGGGCTAGCCTTCCCCCTTCTGCCTCCCTCCTATTTCCATGCAATTGGCTTAAAAATCATGAGTTGAAACAAACAAACAAAAAAAAATCATGAATGTTGGGCTTGGTTTGCTTCTTTTTCTGGTTTTTCTTTTAGCCTGGTGTTCTAACAGAACAAACCTTTTGCCACCGTGCTATCTACCGGTGCCCACTGCTGATTTCAGCCACTTTTGACAGGCAGCGAGATGATCTCGTTTCTCAAGGTTTTGTGGAAGTAGGTGGCTGGGTAGATGTTCTCTGAGTGAGGAAAATGCCAAAGCTACCTAGGGAAGAGGCTTTATAAATACCCGCTATGCAGAAGTAGCCGCGATGGACATCCGCAATTAGCTGAGAGGTTTGGTAGGCTGTAAAGCGTTATTTTGCATTCCCTTTTCCCGCTGTCCGAGGGAAGCAAACTTCCCAAAGCAGCTTTCCAGATTTATTACCAATTGCAAGAGCTGGGCAGTTCTGGGTCTTCCTGGGAAAATCCCTGCAGGTCTAGCCTGGCTCCTACCCTCTCTCCTGCATTTGTGGTACCCGCTGGAGCATCACGCACGAGCTGCATCGCAGCAGCGAGTCTGACCCAGGCTCTCAAATCCCAAGTTAAAGTCCTAATCTCTGGATTAGGCCCTTCCCCTCTTTAGGCTGTCCTATTTTCTTTTGGATTTCTTCTGATTTGAGCGTTGCTTCTCCTTAGCCGCATCCAGCAGCCCCTTTCAATGCTGTGTGCCTCCAATGTTGGCATCCAGCCTTCCCCTCTCTCCTTCCAGAGAGTCTGCAGCTCCTCCTGCATGTCCCTGGCCCGCTTTCCTCTGCCTCTCTACCCATTTCTCCATCTCATCCCTCCACCTCCAAACCTCCTTATCTCCACCCGGTACTCTCCAGCCCTCCCAAGCAGGGATTGATTGCTCTTCCCACTTGCATTGTCCTCCAAAATGAAAAAACAATGAATTTGTCTGACTTTCTCTGGTTGTATCTTATCGCTCCCCCTGCCTGCTTCCAATATTATTCCCTCTCGCTCGTCTCCTGCGTTTGAAGTAGCCCCTCTCAGGCGTCCCCTCATTTAATTCGACAGCCCCAGCCTGTTTTATGCTCCCCTTATCATTATGGCCTGACTGCTCCCCTGGCTCTCATTTCACCCTGCCTCCGTCCATCTGCCCCTCTTCCGTGGCCATCCCCCTTCTGTTTTGTTTGGACAAATGACAGCCTGGGTGTGACCGGCAGTGATAGTGGTCGACAAATATTTGAAGGGAGAAGGAGAAAAATTGTTCATCGGGGAGTTTCAAGGGGGAGGGCAGGGGGTGAGTGGAGGGAGGGCTCCTGAGCTGGCGGGGGAAGGCTGGGACAGGGAGGGGGCAGATGGGCTGGGGAGATGATGCTGTCGGCCTCAGTACAGCATAAATCCCCCTCTGGGTGGACAGGGGATGTGGAATGAGCATCTCTCTCATCCCTGGGGCCGCGTGGAAGGACAGGCTTTACCTGGCAGTGGCACCTTGCTGGCAAGGTAGAGGCAGGGAAGGAGGAATTGGAGCAGGGGGACCGAGAAGAGGGAATGGGAAGGGAGGCAAGGGTATTGCAATTACAACAAAGAAGGGAAATTTGGGCTGAATAACTCTGGAAAAATTCCTGTCACTCAGCTGGGGTTTGTGACCTAGTGTTTGAATTCGGACGCTAACACGGACTGGAGTATATACTGATGGGAAGGAGCCCTGGCGATAAAGCCAGGGGAGGGGACAGTCAAGCCCTTCAGGTCTGTGGCTCCTGCCAGTTGCTGGGTTTGTTGCCTGGGACAATGTGAAAGGAGAATTTGGTTCCCTCAAAAAACGTCCAAACAAGGGGTAAAAACCACGAAGGCAAGCCTCCTCCTCTGGCTGACATGGCATCTAAAGGGCTGGGAGAAGGGGGAGACGTTAGATAACTGATGCAAATGATTTTTTAATAAACGTCCTACTAAGAAAGCAGCCAAAAAAAGTACACCTGCAAGGACGGGCAGGGAAGTCAAGGGAGTTGCCAGAAGCCGTGCAGCAAATCAGTGGCAGAGGAGAAAGGGGACCTTGTGCAGCTCTGCTCCACGCCGGGACACTCCGGATTCCCCAGATAAACCAATGTGCAACCCCCCCAGACTCCAAAGACATGCTGGACAAAGCACAAATGGAGGATGGCTTGGATGGGTCCTCTCAAGGGCTTCATCTCCACCCATCTGCAGAAATTGGTTGCAAAGAAGCTCCGGCCAAAGGGGAGGGCAAGTGGCTGGTGACCGGGTGACACAAATCCTGCTCTTCCCCGCAAACTTCTTCTCTTGCAGGGTCTTTTTTTTTGTAGCACTTATGCCTCATTTTCTATCAACATGACCCTCCCTGGGTCACGCTGGTAAAACTACCAAGAACCGATAGCGCCACAGCCCTGGCAGCCAGCACCCGGACCGAAACCTGTCCTCAGGGGCAGGAGAGAGAACGCAGAGCCCTGGACCAGCTTGAAAACAGCTCACGATGAGTTTTTCCGCCCTCCAAAAGCATGATAAAGACATCCTTTGTCAACGGCGGGGACAGCGACAGCTACCCCAAGGAGGCCAATTTTCTTTCGGGTCGCAGCAGAGCGGGACGAGTTGTTTAAACCTCCAACACCTGAAAGACCGGAGGGCAGGAGCGGGTGAAAGACAGACCTGGAGGAACAAGCTCCTGAGCTAGCAGCCCTCTCCCCGGGCTTTGGTTGGGTTTTTTTGTTTGTTTTTTGGTTGGTCGGTTTTAAAGATTTCCTTAGCCAGTTTTAGGGATTTCCAGAGCTGCCACCAAGCGCGGTCGCTGCAGATGGCGCTGCAATGTAGGTTTTTAGCCAGGCACAAGCCCGGAGCTGCAACAACCAGCCCCAGCTTTTAGCAACTTAAATATCGGGTTGATTTAACAAACTTGTAAAATGGCGGGGGAAAAAATAATAATACCCCCCCCCCAACCTCTTAGATTCCCCCTTCTCTTT
>VZTL01019940.1:0-16137 GCA_013400535.1 Scopus umbretta | reverse complement strand
CATGTGGATACAAAAAAATACCAAGTAAAGAATGTGAAAGGTTTGAGGTCTTTTGTACCATCAGTATTTCATTTCGAGGTCATTAAGTCATTATAAACAGTAGTGCCATTTCCCACAAAAGCATATTGGAATATGGGTGGAAACACAGATTGGTGCTGGGCAATCTAGATAAAGAAGTGCAAGAAAAAAATCCTCTATTTGAATGGAAACAAATCAGTTGAATGGCAAAAAATTGAATTTCCACGCCTTTTGAAAAGCATGTACAAGGAAGAGAAGGGGGTGGGGAAAGCAAGACACATTAGTGGGTCACTAGGAGATTGAGGTTTTGAGCCATCATGAAATTAAATAATTTTAGGAACTTCTGATTGGAGTTATAGTGGTTTGAGTGAACAGTTAAGCCACCCCTGTACTGGAGAATGAAAAAATAAAGGGCTTCTGTGTTTAAGGTTGTCAATTTCTCAAATTATTCAGCATTTACTGCTTATAAATAGTAATTATTTGCTTTTTCCCCTCCAGAGCTGAAAATTATCTTTCATATTCAAATATTTAAATATACAGGGCTGTAGTTAGGGCACAAAAATTCCTAATGTCAGAACAGATTTTTGTACAAGGAATAATTTGAAAGTGGGGGATTAGTTTCCACCTTTTGAAACACAGTGCTTTCCGTAATCTTCAAACATTATTTAGGATAATGGAAGCCATCATCCTGGTTCTCAAATGTTAGCACTTCCATTAGAATTTGCTGCTACCTCTTATTTTTTTATATTAAAATACAAGGCTTAAAAGGTATTATCTTACTAAAGGAGGGCAATTGTAGAGATGATTTGATTGAATAAAGGAAAAAGCTGTACAGGCCTTTTAAGATCAAGGATGTATTGATGGAAAGCTATCATTAGAGACAATTAATGTTCTCCAAGGGAAGAAATTGATTATGGACAGAGATGGACCCTAAGGAGCAGATATGTCTTAATGCTCCAGGGCCTTAAGGATTATACATTCCATTCACAGCATCTGTATTTTAACCCTTTATAAGGGCTGGAGTAGAATCTAACACTTAAGAAAACTCTGCATGGAGTTTAACAGGGGGAGTCTGCATTTGGTGGCTGGCTGACACAAACTATTTCTTTAAGTGTGTATTTGTTTAGCAGATATCATTTTACCTAATAAAAAGTCTGCCTGCGTATATGTGATATGTAGGTTTGCATCATTTTAGGCTGTAGGAACACATTCCTGGTATAACAGGTATAAAGGAACGCAGTCCAAGATATAGAAGGAAATTAGGTATCAAGTAAAATTTTTCAACCTTATAGTGCTATGGTAAGTGTATTTTTTGACTGAGAAGACATTTATATTGTCTGAAGCTAACTGTTGATAAGACTGTTTTTTTGTTTGGGTTGGGTTTTTTGATGTATTTTGGTTTGGGTTTTTTTTTGGGGGGGGGAGGAGGGCGGGGGAATCCTTTAATAAAACTTGTAAATTTGTGTTCCAGGATGGACTTGATTTAGACATGTAAGTGGGGTACTCTGGGTTTGGAAACTAAGTTTTGCCCTTCTGAGTCTGAGGAAAATACTGATGAAGCAGTCCTGAAACTGTTGTACTTTCTGAGTAGCAGAGCCAATTCACAGATGGGCTGTTATGTCATCTCAGTTTTCTTTGGCTTAGTTCTCAATGAAGGCAAATATTTGGCATATTTGTTCAAGTTTTATTTTTCACTGGCTAAAATACAAATGCCTAGAACTGAGCAGCACAATATTTTTCCGCCACCTCTGAAGCCTAAGATGAACTGCAGCATACTGCAGCAGTGCTCTGCCAAAGTGAATCCTGCCACATCTTCACCTCTTTTATCAGAGCTGGGGGTATGTGAGGCTTCCCTTCCTGGAGCATGCAAATGCCTGCCTGTGCCGTTACACAGCCCAGCAGACCCATGAGGAGGGGAAGTAACAGTGGATCAGCTTGTATTAAATGCTGTAAACTTATTTGCGTCCTCCAGATTTTTTTTTTATTTTTTTTTTAAATCCTCAAGTAAGGAAGCCTGATCTTATCGTAAGATTGAAATTTTGCAAAGAAAGCAAGGAAATGCTTTTTTTCATCTCAATGTTTCAAACTTTTTTAGAACTACAATAGTGTAGCTAATACCTACTGCATCATGTTTGTAGAACAGGCTGAGAAAATACATTTTTCTGTAGCTTTGATTTTTTTTTAATACTCTTTTAGTGTGTAGTAGTTTGATCATACACAAAATAGTATTACTTGCTTTTAATATATTCCATCACATCTTTTTTGATATGCAGGTAATCAGATTTATTTTCTAGAGAGATTTCTAACTGATTTTATGATCTAAATTTATTTCAGCTGACCAAAGGTATTCTGATACATTGTACAGAACAGTTGTACAAAACAACTTGATAAATTATGCTGAAGTATACCATTTTCCCCTGACTTGTGTGTATAAGTAGATTGTTGATGATGTGCTGCCCTGAAGAGCAGTGTATAGGTTTCAGTGAATAATAACTTGATACATTAAACAGGTGAAAATAATAATACTATAATTAATAGGGTAAGTCCAACTTTTATACAGATGAATAGGTGAGTCCTATTGTATAACAGTATGTATAGGAAACACTCCTTTGGAGACCACGTATAACACGCTTGGCAGGACTAAGGAGATTAAAATAAGAGACGGAAATAAACAAAAAGAGAGCTCAGAAATACAAGTGAGGAGACACTGGGGAAAAAGAGTGGTTCCAGGGAGAACAAATGTTTATTCTGCATGCTGTTATTCTCAAAATTTGTTTGATATTATTTTTAAATAACTACTATTTGGAAGATAGGATCCTTTCTCTTCCCCCTCCAACCCCTGCCTTTTCTTCCTGTGCATCATTAGGGAAATACCCAAATCATGAGACAGAGAAAGAATGAGAATGTAAGTGAATGTTAAATACACCGGGCAGAATCAGCTTTCACCTGTATTTTTTTTTTTCCCCCAAGCTGTGAGCACTCTTTAATTACAAGGTTAAAAAAAAAAAAACCAAAAAACACACATTTAAGACTGGTAACATATGTTGTTGTCAGCATGTATTTAGCACCTGCAGAAATGAACATGGAAAATGTGACAGCCCATAGGTAGAACACCCACTGTGCTGGCTAGGGGGACTGTCAACAAATTTTACTTTGTTAATTTTTTCTTATTTTCAAAAAAATCCAAGGGAAAAAACCCTTAGTAGCGCAGGTGTTCTGAACATCATGTAAAGAGGATGTAATGGGGAAGAGGCAGTAACCCTTTCTAATGAAAGCCATAGTCCATGCTAATATGAGAAAAACTGAAAAACATTTTCTTTTTGCTATTACAAATTAAAATCACGAGGTCCAATCCTACAAATATGTATTAGTAAATTTGTCGGGAGTGTGACCACTGTGGCCCCTCTTATATTCCTGTTGTTTTCTGTATATCTTTCCTCTTTTAAGCTCCTTTTTCTCTTTGTTTCTGTTTCTCATTTTAATCTTCTTACACAATCCAAGCACATTACTGAGATTACACAGTGAGGAGGCAGGCACTAGGGTGAGGCTTTGCGGGATCGGGCCCCTGGCAATTATGATACAATCGCTTCTCCAGCAAAGTGCAGCTTTTGCAAGGGACACTGGCATGTTCTTCGTTGTGGATTTGCCAGCAGGTGTTGCTGTGTAACTTGTCACCCACCCTGCTCAGATGGTGAAAGCTCGTTCTCCCAAGCTATGGCACCACCTGTCCTGTAACCTCTTGGACTGTTCCTCTAATAAAATGCCTCAAATATAAACTGTAGATGCACCAAGTACCTGGAAAAAATATAGGCTTGTTTGAATTTTGAAGTTTGTCTTTATCCACAAAATTGCAGTATTTTTATTCAGGCTAAATATTGATTGCGGTTTTGGTGAAGGTGATGTAGTAGAATTGTTGAAATACTGCTGTAACCAATATCTATTTCAATATTTCTACTGATAATTGTTTTTATATGTATTACAGTAGTGCTCAGAGATTCTGGTTGGTGAGACACTATGGGAGTCTTTCCACTGATTTGGTGCTCTTTGCATCAAATCTGTGTGCTGGGGTAGGGGAAGAGGGTCTCTGGTCCAAATGCTTGCAGTTAAGAATGTAAACTTGAATCAGGCCAAATGAACTTGCTTTTTCTTAGAAGTGCTAAAATGAAATTGATGGTATAAAAAATTTCTTTATGAAAAGGTCTTAAACTATATGATTCCTATGCAAACAGCTATGTAACCTGTTGAATATACTTCAGCTTTTTGTCAGTGGGACCATCTGTCCTGACAGCATAGCTTGCTCAGCCTTCCTGCCGTTGGTCTCTGCCTGGATTGACAAAAAAGAATTCACTTACATTCCCTTGTCTCTCTTGGTGGATATTTGTCCACTAGACTCAGACTGAGGACATCAAGTTAAGCTGTTGTACTATCACCAGGGAATGGCAATTTCTTGGTTATTAGTTTCGGTTCCAAGTGTGCAGTCAATATGTATTAAAAAAAAAACCAAAACAAAAACAAAAAAACCCCCAACCAACTAAACAAAAAAACCCAAAAACCACAACTCCCCCCAACCCCCTCCCCCCCAACAAAAATCGCCCACACACACCCGCAACCCCCTATACTGTTGTTTGTGTGTCTCTGCACATGATGTGAGCATTTTTATGCCAGTATCTGTTTTGTTCATGTTTGGTTTTAACTTACTGAAATATCTTGCTTTCATGTTGGTACAAGCCAGGAAAGAAGATGGGGGGGGGAAGGAGGGAACTAGTTTGTTAGGGGTAAAAAGATACCTTTTCCTCAGTAGCGCAGGAGGTGGGGTCAGACCCTGTGTGCGTTTCTTAGATGCAGTGCTCTTCAGGAGAGCCAAGGGTTTTCTTGTCCTGTTCGTTTTGCTTTGGGGAAGCTGAATGGCTCCCTTGGACTTGGCTGCTAGGACACCTCAGTCCTAATGGATATCTGAGCCCTCCTTACTCTTAAGGCTCAGTCTGGTGCTTCGTGTGTTCCTGAAAGATCTTAGAAGCCACTGGAGTCTCCTAAGTATTTTGTATTAAGGAAGCTCCAAGATGTGTGTTACAGAGCGGTGTTGCCTGGAGTGAGCTTATAGCTGGCACAAAGAAACAGATGTTGTGACCTCTGCGATGGAAGCTGAGATGCTGGTGGCTGCATGGGAATATGTCTGCTGTCCCTGGTGCAAACCTAGCCCGACCATGAGTGAGGAAACCGCTTGATTTTTCATTTGATGAGCTTTGCCTGACTGTTCTGTGCAAGCCCTAGCAGAGGGACAGAACAAAAAGTTTGTGTCAGTTCTTCTGTTTCTCAGACCAGTTCTTCATCCCCAATTCTTAGTGCATATTAATCCTTCTTAAAGCACTTAATTGCTTTGTGGAATGACTTCCAGCTGGGAAGATAAATTGGACACACTCCCCCCCCTCCCTGTTACCAGTATATATTGCAGTGTTATATACCAAATTTGGGACAAAAGGAGCAGCCTTGTTAACTCTGATGCTTCAAGCCTCTCCTAGAAGAAAAGTAGAGACTTAAAAATTTAGATCTGACTTACAATGCTGAAAAAAACCCTGTAGCAGTGAATCAATAAAGGCCAGGTGTTGCTTATCAGTGTCAAGCTAAATAAGTAAGTTAATATTTTGAGTAATACAAAGCTAATAGATTAAGATATTACTTTAATAAGAAATGGGAGCGAGTATAGAGAAGCTTTTTGCTGTGGTGTTAACTGTGATTCCAGTCTGACTCATATCTGTTCAGGAAGTGCAGAAAATGTTGCTAATGAATATGTAATACATAAGCTCATATTTCATATATTCAAAATAGTGTGTGAATGCACAGAGTGTTTTGCTCCCGAATAGGTAGGCAGGGTAGCTGAAGCTGCATGAGGGAGTGACAGCACTGCCCAAGCCTGAGGTGTGACAGTTTAAACTCCTTAAAAAAAGGAAAAGGTATTTAACGGCCTCCGTTTGCAAGGCTAGAATGAGCAGCATACGATATAACAAACTAAAACCTGTTACTGCCATTCCGAGCAACTGTCGGTTGTGGAGTTGCAGTGCAGACGCTGGCGGCTGTTTGGGAGAGGCGTGTGCATCCCCGCTGCTTTGGCAGGGCCCCGGAAACGGCACGTTTTGCACCTCGGAGCGGAGGTTAGCCAGCACTTTGCTGGGGTCCCAGAGGGGCTATCAGTGTAACGAGAATCTGTTTGCAGTAATCAGTGGCAGCGTTGACAGGATGTTCCAAACCATCTGCTCGAGGGGATGGCTTTAACTCTATCAAATCCTCGTATTTTAAGAACGCTGATCTCCAGACCCAGGAGGACTGGTGACAAGGAGTTCTTGCCAGACCTGCATTAGGCTGCCTTCATCTCATCACCAAATACACTAATGCCCCCTAGACAAGATGCTAAATATGTGTGAAATTAGAGAAACAGAATTATGGTATGGAGGAATAACACACAGAAATTTTCTTACTTTCTTTCAATGGTTTGGATCTCTCTTTTTAGTTACAATATGCACATTTTCTTCTTCATGCAAACACACTTTTTAAAAAAAATCAATCATCGTTCACTACAGAGATATAGGGAACACTGCATTTTACCTCTCCTGTAAAAGCGATAATGTGATCGAAATATACATACAGGCCTTTTAGTAACTCTGTTGTGTCTCTGAGTTTAGAAGAACTTGCTGGCTTTGGGAAAATTTTCTCCCTTTTAGGTAATACTAAGCTGGTTAACAGCTTTGTGCAGGATATTCTGATAGTTTTAACATCATGTTAAGAAAGAGCTAATATTTTGCCCTGAGTGTTAAAGAGTGCAGAACATTACTTTGCATATCTCCTAAAACCTTGCACTCATACGTTTCTTTCATTCAAAGTATTTGGAGCATCCCTGAGAATCATGCGTACAGGGTTACTTACACGGATTAGGTTTAGCCTAGCGATACTCATGTCCCTTGGCTTCTTGTGTTTGCCAGTGGGGAGGGAAAAAGAGAAGGGGGAGAGAGGCTCCTCCAGAACATCTCTAGAGAGCACTTTTGCCTTTTCCCACAGCAAGCATGTGTAGGGAGATCAGCCTCATTAGGCCTTTGTGAATACCTCCCTCCTCTTAATGTGTGAGTCATCCCCCTGACATCTGTAGAAGTACTCTTCTCATCATCTGTGTAGTATTAGGAGACGTATTGTGTTTGGTTTACATGGTGAGGTTGGGTGGAGGGGATGCAGCCCCTGTGAGAAGAGGCAGGAGCTGCCCCCATGTTGGATAGAGTCAGCTCCAACCAGCTCCAAAATGGACCCACCACTGGTCAAAGCAGAGCCCATCAGGGATGCTGGTAGTGCCTCTATGAAAACACATTTAGGAAGGGATAACAAACACTGCTCAACAGCTGAGAGAAGAGCCAGAGAGCCAAGGTTAACCCACTGCACAGATCTAACGTATTTCTTAATGTTATGGATGAGACCAAAGCTCCATGTAGCCCAGCATCATGTTTCCATAGGCACTTGGTAGCATACAGGAAAAGAATATAAGGATTAGGTAAGATGTATATGACCATTTCCATGATATTCTCCTTTGAGTAACAAGGGGCTCAGGCGTTGTATCTAGACTGTTGTGTTTAATAGTAGGACCTTTCTTCCATGAAGGTATCGAATCACTTTTCCTTTTTGAAAATCAGAACTTATTTGTGGTGATTAGTTATTTAATTAGATTGATAACACATATCCTTTGTGTGTTTAAAAGCTGCTGCCTGATATTTTTGTTAAAGGCACCTTTGCTTTTTTGTGTTGTGAGAAACGGTGACTAATAGTTCCCTTCTCCCTGAGGTTCGTGACCATACTGATCTCAGTGAGGCCAAGATGTTCCAGACAGAAGCTGCCTTATATCTCTGTTCATCTGCGTTGCTCTGTATCTGATCCGTATCTTCTGAGAAGGACAGTCAAGCTGTGGGTGCATATTAGATTTATGTGGTAGCATAATTATGTTCTTTCATACTCTGAACTCATTTGCTAGTAATTCCTAATACTATTTGCCTTTTTACTGGTATTTGAGGGCTGAGTTGAAAACTAGAGTGCAACTCAGCAATTTCATGTTTGAGTTTCTTTAGAGCTCTTTGGTGAACTGTGCAGTTCTAGAAACCTGTTACTAGTCATTTTAGCAGTTTCATCTAATAATTCCTTCTTCCACCACTACCTTCTGACTTTAAGTATAAAAGCAGCTAATACTGGGGTTTGTGTTGTCTTAATTGGCAAGTCTTCCAAAGGCTGTAGTTTCTCTGGTTACAAGTTACTCTTGGTGACATTCTGACTGGACATGAGAGGAAAATTTTTCACAATGAGAACAGTCAACCATTGGAAAAATCTCCCCAGGGAAGTGGTTGACTCCGCTACACTGGACACTGTTAAGACTCAGCTGGACAGGGTGCTGGGCCATCTTGGCTAGACTGAGCTCTTGCCTAGAAAAGTTGGACCAGATGGTCCTTGGGGTCCCTTCCAACCTGGTATTCTATGAAAGGATCTGAATACTAGAAAACAGAGTTTTCATTTGTTTATTCTGACAATGTAATAGTTTCATCCATAGGTTTCTCCAGCAGTGATAGAATTAGAAATTTGAAATGGCTACTGTTTTAAGCTCTCAATATTTCAAAACTATTTTAGCTTCATCTTCCTTCAAACCTGTAAGATTTTTCCCTAAGATATGGGTTTATGACAGTTGGAGACAGAATTTGAGGTTTGAAGGTGAAAGGTCCAAGTATCAGTAAACATCCAAAAGCATATAGTGATGACCTGAGGGAGAAGCACTATGATTGGAATTGTTTCAAGTGCCCATTGGGTGCCACAATGCCTTTATAGTTATTTTGAATCTTGAAAGCTATTTTAGCAACTTTAAACACAGTGGGATGATCCAGAGTACTGTACACAAAAATGCGTTATCAGGGATACTGCAAAAGTAGTAAATGACTAAAATTTCCTCCTTGGCCCTACTGTTGGTATTTTCAAATTTCCTTTGGGTTCAAGCCTCTAAGACTTACCAGTTTTGTTTGTTAGCACGACCATGCCGTAGACCTAACAAAATGATCCTCTTCTTTCTTTTCCTGTTTCTTGAGAAGGGTTAATCTGAAAAGTCCTATCATTGCCGGAGTACCTGGGGTGTATATAGCAGGTCTTTTATCAGCTTAGAGACAGAGTATAGGGAAAAAATTAGGTGAACTTGTGGGTTGTACTACCTGAATTCTGTCATACTGATGTGCTAAACATTGCTTGTGGTGTGCAAGTTGTCATTCCAGCATATTGCGATCAAGTATGTCAGAATAAGACTTGTTATTATCTTCCGAACGTGTGTTTTCTGCTGATCTGATTTAAAAAAAAAAAAAGTGACAAGTAGGAAATTCAATGTCATTTATTTTGTTGTTTTTGTGTTTGGGGGGAAACAATAAAAGGAAGGGAGACTTATGTGTTTTACTGGAGGAAGTGCTTTAAAGGAAGTCCCTTTAGTGCATCTCATCTCTTGCACTTGCTTCATTGAATACAGTCCCTTGTAGCTCTTTTTTTTTTTTTTTTTTTTTTTTCCAGCTGCTTCAATGAGTACACACATTGTATTTCATTCCTATGGCTGCTTCATTGAGTTCCCTTAGTATGTCTCTTCTGTTAATCTTCCATCCTGCTCTGCCCACTCCCTCATCTCAGTGAGGAAGTGATTCTAGTAGTTATGAATGGCACTTTTTCTATAACAATATATAATATTTGCACTTGTTTAATTACAATTCCATTCCTGCTTTAATATAAAAGCTAAATATAGTTGGTTTTTCACTGTCCAGATTAGCACCCTATCCATTCGGCTTAAATTGCCTCCCATCCCCATGGGGAAAAATAGAAAAACTTCAGAAATAATTAGACTGAAGGATAAATATTTTGTACACTTTTTCAAAAAGTTTGTTATGGGAATACATACAATGAAAAGAGCAATTACATGAATGGCATGTCAAGTAACTATTATTACACATGTAGACAGTTGAGATAGTTCTTGAAAGAATTCTGGTGGTAAAGTATCATAAAATTTGGCTAATTATTCAAAGTCTTCTTTTTGCTGTAAAGTAAGAACTGTTTTGTATTTCAAGATAGTATGCCAGACAATATTTAAACTAAAATATATTTATTAATAGTGCTTATTACAGTTTAGTGAATACTTAAATTGCTTTTCAATTAATGTCTGCTTTGACTTTTTTGATACTTTTCATGTTAACAAATAAATTTTCCTTGCACAATTCCTTGAGAAAATATGGAATTCAATTTAAAAAAAAATCTCAAAAAATAAATCTCTAGATGGAAATTCATTAGATGTTCACACTGAAAACCTCTATGTGGAGGGAACAAGAACAAACTGTCTGACCTATGTAGTCCATTGAAATAGCACATTTTTCACATATTAAACATAGAAAACTGAATAAAAGTCTCTATAAAAATGATTCTGTAAGTTGAATGAGAAATAAATATAAGAGGAATTCAAGTGATTCACAAGCAGAGAGTCAGAAGTCATCAAAACATTTTAGGAACTAATCACTTGGCTTTGTTTCTTATTATGACGCAAATTTAATAATTTTTTTAATCCAACCAGAATATGTTTGAAGGAATTATTCACTGAAGTCATGCATTAGGACTATTATTTTTCTTACCTTATAAATATAAATTTACATGTACTTTTTTAATTGTCTGAAATGTTAAACTTGATGCTCATTTTGCTTTGTCTTAATTTCTGTTCTTTGCCAAACTTACAGTGAAAATATGCAAATAATTTTATTGTCTAGAGATTTTGCTTTCCTATCAGATTCAATTTGAGATTTCTAAATTCTCATTTGTTTTACAATGTTGTTTGTGAAAATGATTTCACATATCTAAAATTCAGCCCTAAATTTTAGGGCCTTAAGTTAAACCTTAAATGCCCACCACATTTATCAAGATGAATGTTGATATCCTTTGTGAAATGTGTTGAATTTAGTTCTGATTCCATTGATAATTGCATAGTTGGTAAAACCATGGCGGGAAAAAGAGAACCAAAATGATTAATAGCACAAATCCCTCTGGGTTTGTATGAAAATTGTCACAGTAAAAATTGTCAATCTTTCAAAGTATGTTAAAGTTTTAAGTATTCTAGAACTGTTTTATGATGTCTTTCTAGGTATGTAAGTTATTGTTTAATACTTATTTACCTTTACATTTTTAGTGCAAGGAAGGAGATCTGTATTTTCTTCAGAGGATTTTTAAATAGAAGTAATTTCATTGAATTAGTTGCACTGATGATTTTGTGAAGCAGATTATTTATAGAGCCAACATGTTGACACACTATCAACCGTTTAAAAAAAAAAAAAAAAAAAAAAAACAAACAAGCTCATTTTGCAAATGACCCCCCCTCTNTTGTCATATGAACCCTCCTCTGTAGTCTGCAATCTGTAGGCTTTGATTGTTTCTCTGGGGGAAACTCTGCCCAGATGGCATTTTCCTCAAGGCCCTGACCCACAAGAGGCCTGTGGAGATGGAGAACAAGGTGCATCTCCACAGACTAATTAATTTACTATTATAGCACCTGTTCCAGAAAAGATAGGGCTGGAAAGGAAAACAGTCCCTGGGCACAGTGGTAGGCTCACTGGTAAATGGATTTGAGCTGATTATATTAAGCTGATGCTTTGATCATCTAAAGGCGTTAAAATGGAAATATGTTTTTGCTGGCTGTTGGCCTCCATATGAGTGCAGTTTGTATTATAACTGAGCAGTAAAGAAAAAGCTATTTTGGACTCACGCAAGTAGCTTTTTAAAAGTGCACAAGAAAAGTGCACTTCCCCGCATATCAAATTCAGGAATATTAACACACAGGATCATTTGCACTTGAAGCATTTCCTTGGCTATTTCAGTATTTTGTTCATATTCTACTAAGACATCAGTATGAAACCCTAGAAACCCACCCATCTCCTGTCATCTGTAGGGTGTCAGTTCATATTCTTGCCCTTGATTAAGGCACAGTTTGGGTCTTTAAGGAATGGAATGATATTTGCAGGAAATAGAAGTAACCTCTTCAGTAAAATCTTGGCAAACTGTGCAATTAAATGCTGATCAAATGGTAACAGGCAATGGGAAATCCTTGTGTAAACATTGCTGGGTAGTAAGTGGATTTACAATGTGTTAATCTGTACTCACTTTCACTTTATTGCCATTTGGATTCCCAGAAGGATTAGCTGTAAATTTATTGGCCCTATGAGGCTATACTGTTATTTCCCTTTTCAAATCAACTCAGTGATTTTTTTTTTTCCACTTTATTTATTTAACAAGCATGGATCCTATAAGCTGTAGGGTAAAATTAATTGACCCTTGCCATTGTAAGGTTAAAAGTGTGTGTAATTAAGGTCCTGTTAAACAATGCTTTTTTTAAAGCAGCAGCAAAATTACAGCAAGCTATATCAAAACTAAACAGCATACATAGTACTAATGCACAAGGCAAAAGCGTTCTCCATCAAAATTACAGAAATGTTTCCAAGTGCATACATTATTTTAAAAGCAAATTTACATGATGGTCATATCATAAGTAAATTTATCTATATGTCATCATAAAAATGATAACATCATGAAGCAACCTACTTGCTAAGACACAGTATTCAAACCCCTGATGGATTAATAAAATACAGTTCAAGTTATGTTGTGCAGCTTCTCTAAGAGAAATTGTCTCCTAAAGCAGTCCGTGGAGTTAGTTGACATTGTTTGCGATAACCAGAAAGAGAGAGGAGAATCATAAAGCAATAATAAAAGTATGCGATAGCTAAAATTTCAGTCCTTCTTGAGAATCAGTAGAGTAAAGTAAGGCAAGAAAGCTATTTAACACTTTCAAGGGAGAAGGATCTTGCACCAACCACTTGGGTGTACTGGGTTGTGGAATGAAGGAGCCAGATTTTGTAAGGGAAGAGTCTGGGTTGGTGGGTGCAACTACTTCATAACAGATCAGACTGATTTCCAGTGGCAGCACGTTGCTGTAGTGCACAGTTAACTTTCTAGTTAGTACTGGGGTTCTGCATTCTGATGTTAAATTCTGCACTGGACTGTGGTAAATGATATGCTGCACAAGGTAAAGACCAAACATAAAGGCTGGCATAGGTTTTTAATTAAAATGGAAGACCAAAATTTGGGGTTAATCTTAGCACTTGTTTTGTTCAGACTTACTAATTCCAATTATGATACTTGAATCAATGGCAAAGCTTCTTTGACTTTGAGGGGGAAAGGCCTGTGTTTTGCAAGATGATAAGATAATTGAAAAATTAGCTTAAAGGCATTTTTCATAGTGGTAGGATATGATTAGTAACTTTTTCCTAAAACAAAAAGTAAAAGTAAACCCCAAATTAATTCCATTTTGAACCATACATTCTGTTCCAGGATGTATTTTTCTCTTAATTTTTTTGTGATATTTTTTGAGATAAAGATGACTAGCTGAAGATCTGCAAGCACCTTTCTGTAAATATTTGTCCTGAAGATAGGTAGTAGCTCATTTTTTAAAATAGATAAATTCTGAAAGAAAACTGCTAAATTATTCCCAGAGCATTGTCAGTGAGTTGGTGTTAGAGCAGATGATAAAATATGGATGCTAAATTTGGTGCTCTAAGCTCAAAACAGACTGTTCTGTAAGTGGGAACCAAGGGTAAATACTGAGAAACTGATCAAACTTGAGACAGCTCATGAGATTCAGAAAAGGTTGAAGTGTGGAAAAGAAAGGGTACAACAGACTCATTGTACGCTATCTGTCATTCTAAATAAGATTTTCATCAAGTAAGATTAAAGTTATTTCCCATATGCTTTTATTTTGCCATACTTTTTTTTGCAACCTTGAGCAGCAAGATGTTCCAAGAGAACAATTATAATAAGTAACTTAAAGATAAAAGAATTTAAATGCCTAACTACTGTGTAAAGGGAGATTCTATTAAGTCTGGGTACTGATTTCTCAGTTAGAAGTGCTCATAAAGATCACTGAAATGGCTGAAAATCTCAGAACTTACAAAATCACTTCTTGTACCTGTTGATCTGATTAACTCTGTAAAGATGGGACTCTAGAAAATGTATGGATTTGTTTACGTAGCACCTAACTAACCTAAAACCTGTTCCTCCCAAGCTTCTTTGTTTTCTCCTTTTTTCCATTCTCTTCTTCCTCAAGGTTTAAATCTTCTTTTAAAAAACATTGCATCTCCTCAGAAAAAGAGAACAAGTAAAGTGTATCTCTCCATCTGTGTTTCATCAGATACATTACGAAAAAGGAGGTTGAACCATACTTACTTTCTATTTGCTATAGATGGCTTCCAAGACCCATTCCACTTCAGTTTTTGGCATGTTGTTTCTGTTGTTGGCTGTTGCCTCACTTCTTCGTTTTGGTGATCAGCAGTGTCTTCTGAGCAGCTCCTCAATGGGCAAAGGAAAAGGAATGTCCCTGTCAGTGTGAAACATTTGTGCTACACTTTTGGGCTCCTAAAAATAGCAGGAGATTGAGATGCTTTTTAAAAGCCCAGAAGTAGGCTCTTGAGATCATTAATCACCCAAAGAAACAGGGAGATTTTATCCAATACATGATGCTTGGAACAAGCCAGTTGAGAGACTGCCAAAACATTAAACCATAGAAAACTAGAAATAGACGCAAACTGAAGACTAGAGACTTTCCTCTGTTATGAAGAAAAATATTTACAGAAAATTTAAAGCTTCTGTTTTCAGAAAGAGAAGGAATTTTTAATCTGAGGTCTGCATAGCTAAAAATATACCTAGAAAAAACAGTTTGGGAAAGAGAAAACAAACAAAATGAGGAGAATGCCCAAGGCAGAATGACTGATAGAGACTAGGTAAAAAAAGAAACATCTGGTGAACACAATGCATCTGTTTGTAGGCTGGGTTTTTCTAAACCACTTAATAACTGCTACAGTTGTGAAATCGGCAGGTATTAGGTTGTTAGTGCTCACTTTTTTTCTTTAAATTCTATTTATTCCATTTGATTAAAATGAGGAGTGACAGGTAACTCAGAGCAGATCACTTGTTATGAAGATTTCCAGTGGATTGTTTTAAAGGTGCTGAAGCAAAATGTCAGTTAAATTTACTCAAAACTTTGTGATGTTCGTAGCCTTTTGTGCCTTTATGTACGAAACAAGAAAGTACTTTCAAAACTATCCAATAATATACTTAAGTAGCATTTTTCACTTCATATGGTGTGAAGCACTCCTAGGACAGAAGAAGCATTTTTTCTGAAAGTGATGATGAACTAGGAAGCTGGGCACATGGAAGATAGTTATCTATCGTGGTTTGTCAGAGAAACCTGGCTGGTGTTTGTTTCCAGTTATGTGCGCACTGAGCAAGAATAATGCAGACGAATGGCGTTTGTAGCCACTGCATCTCCCCAGCTAGTCAGGAGACTTAGTGTCTGTTTGTGTATTAATTTTAAATGGGCAACTCTCAATCACCTCAGTCATAAGAAGAGGTGGGACTATTTTAAAGTTCAAATCCATCAGTAGAAGGCCTGCTTATTTTTGTAAATCACAAGCTGTTTGCTGGATAGTGTTAGGCCAAGTTCTTGTTTCACTATATCATCATGATATTTGAAGTTACATTGGTCTTTGAAAATTGATACTTGGGAGACCGTTTTCTATTAGCACAAATGTACTGATTAGCAAACTTTATTAGAAATGCATTCATATGCAACCAGTATTCTATGACACACACACTTTAAAATGCACAACACTGGCTCTGTTTTGTGGTTGTATTTTTTTTTATTTTATTTATGTACCAGATGAATACTATTATAGCAATGTACTGCTGTTACTCTGGTTTGGTATTTGCTACATATTTGCTTCATTGCAATTACTTTCTGCAGATTAAAGGCACTATTCAAACTTTTTAAAAAGCAGGAATTTTGTAAATTTTTTTTTTTGGTTGGTTTTTTTTGTTTGTTTTGTTTTGATATATGGACTTTATCCTATACAAGGGCCAGCCTATTTGAAGACTGGGATCGGTGGTTAGAAACAGAAATGGCCACCAAGCAGAGGCAGTGTGGATTGTCAGCCCAACAGCCTTGTTAATACAGGGATGATACCTGTCTATTGCCTGGTTACTAGTAGAGTT